>CAVNYN010213198.1:0-25915 GCA_963692815.1 Nyctanthes arbor-tristis
CCCCCCCCCCGGCTGGGGAAACAAAAGCACAATTCTTAATTACAACCGGATTAATAAGGAGAACACATACTATTATATGGTCTATGATTGTTCAGGCGGTTGCCTCCGGCGGACTTCGCCGAAGGGAGGGTGGTGGCGTAGTACCACATTGTCGGCACCTGGAGATGGCCAAATTCCTGCGGCAAGAGGGGCAGGACGAGTGGGTACCGAGCCAAGCGTCAATACACACAACATGGTAGCCATGGCCACACTGTGGGAGCACCCGGACCTCTTCTCCGGCTGAGAATTCCGCCAGGCAAATGGAGCACTCGGAGAGGTTGTCGGCTATATCGTCGCCGCCGCCGATAATGAGCTTGGGGAGGGACTTTAGGATCTTCTTTTTGAGACCCTTGTTTGCAGCTGCGGGTGGCTGGGTGATGGTGGTGCCCATGACTGCGGCTGAGTCTCTTCCGGCGGCGAGGCGGTGGAGCCAGTCGTAGCGGGCTACCATGGCGAGTCCAAGAATGCAGATGGCTGCACAGATTAGAACAACGATTATTACTATGTAGTTTGGGCTGATAGAGTCCACTGCTGGGGGCTGAGCATTCAACGGTGTTCCTTCAGCCGGCGGCGATGCATTTCCGCCGCCCAGAAAACGGGAATGGAGAGGCATGAAAAAGGAGAGGTTTTGTAATTTGTAGCCAATGGATGTTGGTTCAACGTTTTTATACAGAGGAAAAGGAGGAGAGGCGTCAGTCACGAGGCAAGGTAGCAAATTATACCATACGCCCTTATATTTTTCAATATCACAAAAACGATCCATCGCTTTTGAAACATTTCTAACTTTGTTGAGTTTCCGAAGGGCAAAAACTTAAGCTCTTATTCACAAACCGTTTCGATTAGAATAGTATTTATGGAAATAAATGATAGCGATTAGTGTAGACTGTTGTACAAGTAAGCCTCCTTAAATATATACGTGGTGTGATTGTTTTAAACATTTCTATTTTTAAATAAAAATGGTTTGCCAATAGGGGCAAAACATGAAGTTGCAAATTTGACTACATTAGTTATATCCTATATCTATGTATGAAGAGCTCTCACATGAGTGTATAAAAAAGATTTTATGTAAAGAATTTGTAAATGTGAGGACAAATTTACGGGTAACTTGCGAATGAGTTAAGTTAAATTTAGAATTTACTAATGGTAGAATTACAAACAACACGATATAAATGATGAACTCCAAATTATCCTACAAAGAATAAATTATCTTTTTGTTAAAGACTAAATAATACTATACTGCTACCCGTTGTGTCAATAATAGAGTAGAAATGTTGTTCTTGTTGAACTACTAGAGTAAAAGGTCTGTGTATTTTATACTTTGACGTATTTGGTATTTTTAGTTATGGTGGTACGCTTGCAACGCCTTACATTGAATTTAATATATAAGGATAATCTTTTTTCTCCCTTTTTCCTTCTTGTAATAAACTCAATGTATTTTATCTTGTGTTGTATGCAAATGGTAGCTCATCATTATTTTTAATCAAATCCAGACACAATCAAGTCAATCGAGATTAATGTTTAAAAATGATATCACCCCAGATGTCTCGTGAGATTTGTGACGACACAATCTTGCTAGACGTCTGGTAGGGAGGTCACGACGGTTTGCTTATATATATATATATATAGCTTATATATATAATTCCATTATTTAATTTTGACCAACGATCGTATATTTAATTTTTGTTCATTGTTGTTCTAAACTTAACGTGTTTTTCTAATAGATATATACATTATTTTTTTATCTTTTCGGCTGCTTGTAGTAAAGTAAAATAAAATACAATTGAATGACAATCCAACTTCTAACTTGAATCAAATCCAAGGACAACGATTTCCTATGCTTGTTGATGTATATATAGTTATAGAGTCACTCTTCAGAACCTTTCAAAAGTTTTGTAACAAAACTTCTTAAGCTATATGGCATGCATGAAATACACATGAGGTGTATCCATACACGTTAAGTAAACAACAATGAGGCAATCCAAGTTGGGTTTAGACCCACCGGAAACCAACTCGACTTGCTTTGTTTAGTGGGGGGAAAAGCTGAAACCAACCGAGTCGAATAAGGCGGTCTGGTTGATTGGTTTCGTTTTGGGTAAGGTTTGGCGGGTTAGTTGGGTTCACCTCCTCTCTCTAAATATATATTTTCCAATTTTTTTCCATTTTTCTGGGCGAGGGGTCGGTCCATTTTTATTTAGCATAAATTTCACATATGGTCCTCAATCTTTACACTTTGTAGCAAATAGGTACTATTCTTTTTTTAATTTCTGGGATCCCAACCTTTCATAAATTTGCACATACAGTCCCTCTAAAAGAAATCCATCCATTTTTAACGAGACACCCTTTTGTTGATATATAATACAATGAAATGGAAGATAATTCTTTTCTGAGTAAATTTCACATATGGTCCCCAACCTTTGCTCATTGTATCAATTGAGTCTCTTTTTTTCAACGCAATGGGTCCCAACTTTCCTTAAGTTCACACATAAAGTCTCTAATATTATAAAATTGACAATTATACCCCTTAGTATTCTTTCTTTAATAATCCTTATTTTCTAAATAAAAAAGAACTAAAAAATAAAAAAATAATAGAAAAGGGAAAAGAAAATATTTTTTTTTCTACTCTACATATCTAGTTACCCACCCCACCCAAACTTAGCTCAGGCCTAAATGACAAAGAAGGCTCACGTTTTGTTGTTTGCTCATCCTGCTACTGCCAAAAATAGAAGGAAAAAAAAGAGTTTCCTTAAAAAATAAAAATATTATAGATATTTGTTATTTCTGATTAAGTTGGGGATATATATGAATAGAATAAGTAACTAGCTAGATATGTGGGGAAAATTATTTTCTTTTTTAGTTTTTATTATTTTTACTTTTTTTATTTTTTATTTAAAAAGTAAGGGCAAAAATGTTATAAGAGACTTTATAAGTGAATTTACAAAAAGCTAGGGACTTATAATGATGGGAAAAAGAGGTTGGAAACCATATGTGAAATTAACCATTTTTTCATAAAATTTTTGAAGAAGATAGATAAGGCTTATTTATAAGGAACATTACCCTGATGTGGCATGAATCTAACAAAAACAGCCTCACACTGTGTGAGGTTACTTTTATTAGATTCGTATCAAATAAGGATAAGAAAGGAGCCAAATAAGGATAAGACTCCTTTATAAGGAGCCAAATAAGGGTAAGGCTCTTTATAAAAGAACCTTACCTAATTTTGTAGAAGTACTCCTTTTTTCATTGATTGTTATTGTAAACTCAGCACATGTTTCCATAAGGATTATCTGTTGTCTTCCTAACTTGAAATTTGAATCAAATCCAAAAAAAAAAAAAATTTCCTTGCTTGCTTATATATATATATATATATATATTAAGGTTAATCTCATTTTCTAATTTTAAGCCAACACCTTTGCATTTATAATAATTAGTTTCTCACCGGGCATTGCACGGGAATGTACTAAATTAAATTATATTTTAATATTAGCATAAAATGTTAAGTAATGTATGCTTAGCTTAGACTGCAATAGTTTAATTATTTTATTGTTAACTAATAGTTATTATAATTTACTCGATATGAAATGCTATTAAGTGAATTCAGTAGGATGGTAAAAAAATCCGTCAAACTCGATACCCGCAGGTACCTGACCCTATTAAGACGGAGAATACTCAACTAAACGGGTAATTAGGTCGCTGATGGAATAAAGAAAATCCGCCCAACTTGAGAATTGGTTGGACAATGCTATCATATTTTTTACTCGTACCTAACT
This sequence comes from Nyctanthes arbor-tristis, assembly GCA_963692815.1. NCBI lineage: Eukaryota > Viridiplantae > Streptophyta > Magnoliopsida > Lamiales > Oleaceae > Nyctanthes > Nyctanthes arbor-tristis. Next base: position 3,807 of record CAVNYN010213198.1, read on the forward strand.
TGTTTAACAATATCTTGTTAAAAACAAAAATATTTACAAAAAATTCTAATGGTTTGAAAATAAATAAATAATGAAACTTATTAAGAAAGTTTAATAATTTCAATTGCAATTGTAATTCCATCTTGGGATAACCCTATATTTATAATATATTCATTTAGTAAAAAATGAAAATAAAAATATATAGATATATAAATGAGTCAATACATTAGTAATTACTAGCATCGACCCATCCCCAGCCTATGCTCCATTTAAGTAGGGATGGCACAGGGATAGAACAAAAACAATTTTGTTGGATAGGGTAACGGGTATAGCATACCCGATCTTGAACCCGACGCATTGTCATTCCTAAATGAAATCAAACATTTTGTTTTTCTCTGTAACTATACCATAATGAGAATTTTGCAAACTATAAAACATTAGTTAAACCATATTTATTATATACAAAAGAAGTAACATGATAATGACTTGATTTAAAAGCATATAAAAATAATTAAAAATTAACATAATAGTTAAAAAGAAAATAGTCTAATCCAAATTAGAAAATATTTCCTAGATAAGATATATATATATATATGTATATAAATTAAAAAATAAAAAACTTTGAATATAGATAAAATCCATCAAAATATCTAAGAAGACATCATTGTGAGATAAGATATACATGAGTAACCCTATAAACTAACTCATTTTAAAGTCTCATTCGTTAATAGATTTACTTAGAGAATATGTTCTTCTTATATATTTCACTTTTCAGTTTGATTTGTTTATTTTGTAATTCAATATTAAAGTTTATGACAAAAAAATGAAAACTAAAAATAGTAACGCAAATATATCTTAAAAATTTTATCTTAGTTATTGTTACACAAATTTTCTTTTGTTGCACGACTTTTTTATTGTATTATAGGTCTTCAATCTTTGTCTATTAAAAGGAACAAAATCCTAATTCCCAAAGCAAGAAGCCAATAGATAAGGAAAAGAGAGGAAATCTGGTAAATAAGAAAGACAATTGGATAAGGAAAAAGGAAAAAAATCTAAAGAAGTATTACTGGATTAAAAAAAAGAAAATAATCAGATAAACTACATGGATGACCAAAGGATATAAAATATCCAAATTATCCCCAAAAAAATATTTTTGGAGGAAAAACTATGGTACATTCTAATTTCCTATTAAGAATATATAGATAGAGATGTTTCTAATATCATTTGTTAATAAATCTATATTATTGTGTCCACACATCACACAACATAATATTTTCTCAACTTTTATCATTATTATTTTGGAAGACTAACTTTTTATTGTACAGTAACTCTTTTTTTTTTTTTTTTTGGTTGCGCATTCTAATAACCTTTGGGCTTGCTTATGATATATATGCTCTAAAACTTAACCTCAAAAGCAATATTTTCTTTGGAAAAAAAGAGTATTAATTTGGGGTCGTTGGCCCAGACTCAAGTTAGTATAGCAGCATTTAAATGGATTTCTTATACCTTAGATCTAAAGTTAATTCTACCCCTTAATATCCTCCCTATAATATTCAAAATTTGGGGTAGTAGGCATCTCCAACTCCGGTCCTTCAAAGGAGAGTATCACTCTCTCTGAAGGAGAGGAAAACTCCTATGTGGGCTCGAGGAGGCCACATACAGCCAATCACACGCAGCCACATAGGAGTTTTCCTCCCCTTAAGGGAGAGTAATACTATCCTTAGAAAACTCATCTCCACCCCAAATACCCAAGGCTCTCAAGTTTTAGTCTTTTAGCCTCTCCAATCAAGGAACAATTTTTAGTTCTCCCCACTCAAAATTTTCTAAGAAGATAGATAGATAAAGTAGCCTTGCCCTGATGTGACATAAATCTAATAAAAGTGGCCCCACACAGTGTAAGACTATTTTTGTTAGATTCGTACCAAATAAGGGTAAGACTCTTTATAAAAGAGCCTTATCTAATTTTATAGAAGTGCTCCTCCCCACCCCCCATTTGAACAGTGATGCCCCAAATTTGCTGTGTCACTGTTCACACACCCCATTTTTTTTAAAAGACAATTTATTTTCAATTTTACCATTATCAATTTACCAAAATGCCATGGACGTCTATTGAATCAAATGAAGGATGTAGCACACTGTTCAAAGGTAGAGGGCTTGCTGGAAACCACTCATTCCTTGAATTGTGTTATTTTTACATATTTTGTCACCTCATTTTTGAATAAAGTAATAGTAATTAATCAAATGTTCCACTAATTCTTTGGAAGCATGTTCTTTGATTTTCTATTTTTTAACACAACGATCATGGTATTTCATTGGAGATGCTCTTGTTGATATTTTTAGTTCTGCGAATTGCACGACATATTCTTTGATTTCCTATTTTATGTCATTTTTTTTGTTTTTTCTTCCTTTTTTTTTTGTCTAAACTTCTTTTGTTTTATGTTGTCACTTTTTGGGGGGTTTATTTTGATTTTTGACTGTTGGAAGTGTCGGCTTACATTGGTAAACTATTTTATAGAATTTTAATCAATTAGAAAAAGACTGGATAAAATATTTTGTAACAATTAAAAATAAATGAAAAATGAATGATAAAATAATGCAAATCAAATCTGGGGTAAAATTTGTTACTAAATAATGGAAATCAAATTTGTTACTAAAAAATGGGGTGATTTTTGGACTTTTTTTGGGAAAATAGTCCAAATGATCCTTAATTGGTTGGAGATCACAATTCGTGTTTTCTTCTTAATCACATTGAATTCAGAAAGTTGATAAGGTTCTACACAATGAGCCCTATTTTCACATATCTCATGTTAGCAAGTCCCCATTTGCAGTCTGATTCCTATTCGGATCTTGATCTTCCCCAGGAATGTCTACACTGGCGGTTATATTGGCCGTCCCAGTCACTGAATCTCCATCCATCATCTCAACACTTGATAGAGGGTTCCCTAATGTTTGCGTAGGGGGGCGCTCGTTTTTCTTCTTTGCGTGCTTATGCCAGCTCATCAATGCCTTGGATGTTTGTTCATCGAAAATGGACTTCTTCATATTCGATCCCATCTGAAAATACCACGTACACCAAAAGGAATGAGAATGTCATGATCATGTTTTAAAAGACCAAGTCATTTCAAAGTTTTAAGCACGATCAGACATGCTAATAAGATTTACCTGTGTCACGAGGGCATAGAGCGGAAGTGTAACATAGCTGCATAGCAACTGTACTCCGAACCTGTAAATTGATCGAATGAATTATTTCTTGAACGAATTTCACTGTATGGAAGATCGATGAAACATTTAAGACTTACCCGAGACCAACTCTGAGTGTGGCAAGATGTATGTTGTCATGAAAGCAAGAATTCAACCCGAATTCATACTGAAACAGGAAAATGTATGTCACCTCGTCAGTACTTTTTGCTGGTAGATGAAACGGAAAACACGGAAAAGAGATTTCTTACCGATGTCCAAATGTAGTACGTAATATCGAATGCATTCTGGACAAGGATAAGAGAGATCGGAAGAGCGTCGTGTAGATCAGTATCTATTTACACTTGAAACACTTATCGAGAAGAAATTATTCACCATCTGTCTCCTGTTCTGCAATAAAACTCATTGTTTGTTTGGTATGATCGACTAGACAGTGACAAATACTAATAAAGAAAGAGAAGCTAAATACTGTTTCAGTGTACTGTCAAGTCGAGTCGTGCAAAGTGAACACGCAGTTAAAACAGTGTGCGTCAAACACTAAAAATTCTACAATTTGCAGAAGTTCCATTGCTGCAATTTGGGGAAAAACAAGTAACAGAGAGAGAAGGTAGCGACGAACCTGAAAGAGCGTGAAATGGATAAGATGCAGAAATAACTTTGGCCAACTAAACCAAAAATGTCTGTCGGTGACTTGGACAAGGGGTATGCCCTGAACCACAGCATGCCTTTCTTGGATTTCGACTGCCATTTCAGTTATGATTGCTTGAAGCTTTGAACCAACTGCTAACATCATCTTTAATCAATCTGTTGGTTAGTTTTTCAATCAAGTTGAAATAAAATTACTTGAAAGAATATTAAAACAAAAGAAGCTTACAATTAGGGGCATTATTGACAACCAAAACATAGTTTCCCATCCTGTAATTAAATTATAAATAAATGATGTGATATCATTCAAAGTTATAGGAAGTATGTAAATTAGTAATTGCAAGTGAACTGGAAGAAAAAGAAACGAACCCTGAACATTGAGAAGAAGATAGAGCACCGCAGATAACCATAGCAGTGGACTGAAAGAATTGAAGCACCAAGATTTCAAGTTAGAGGTCTGATAATTTGGTGCTTTATTTTCACGTTTGATAGAAATAACAATTATAAAAAGTCATACGGGATTCCGACAACTATTTTAAAGTCATCTTCCAATGATCTTTTGATGTATTTCTGAAAATCAAACTTACTTCCCGGAGCTAAATGAACCTATAAATATGAGACATTGAATCGGAAGTGTTAACATTTTGGATGAATTTTCAAACATTAATGGAATATTTCTATGGAACATACCGAGATAAATCCATGTCTCATCACCAAGTAGTCAGCTCTCGTAACAGACCTAAAGAATTGCCGGAAAAAGCAGACCTGAAATGGTTTAATCGGTTAATTTTCAGATTCGGAAAGTAAATTGCATTAGCCCGCAACTTAATTTGAAATCTTCATACTGCATCCAAAACATTGAGACGATAACATTAAACATTGTATTGAAGTAAAACGTCTTTTAACTATTAGTGAACAAAGAAGGATGTGAAACAAACAAAGAAGTCATTCACATTTGTTTAGTAATCAAGAACGGAAAAAACTAAAAACAAAAATATGCCTACAATCAGGAACAGATAAACTCCGTTGTCCTAAAGAAGTACCAGTTTCACAATTATTTATTGATCAATGAGATACCAACAAGTTTTTTTTTTTTTTTCCCTTGAAAAGATCAGATACCAACTAGTCATTGTTATTCTTACAGTGTAGAACAGGACAGGGGTTCTCGTCCAGAAACTGGTATGGTCTCTTACGAAAGATGTCTGGTGTGTAAGTCTGAATCTAGATGGATCTGCATGTTACCGTAAACAATGTAAAAGAACAGAAATACTACAAGAATGAACAAGGACGTAAGGTTCAAGACAAGATGTATTGTTTGTAAATCTCCAGAAAAATTACCATTGGATATCTCATAGTCATTTGCTACTTCTCTTTCCCATTGTTTCCATCCACGAATCTACAGCAGTACATCAGGGGAAGAGAAACCAAAATATAAATCGGCTCAAAACGAACACAAGACATCAAACTCCGATACAAGCTTGATTAAGATATTACCTTCAATCTTCCAAGCATCATTGTTATTGCACTATAAATTACATGAAATACAGCCAAAAAGAATATGAAGATGTGCAGCTGATGCAGTCCATTGAGGGATATAAGCGGCACGTGTCCCTATCACATCAAAAAACATTTAAAAAAAAAATTACTGAGTAAAAGATTGGTGCTTCGCAGAGTCACACAAAAGTATTAAATATTTTGTGTACAAAAACTGAGGGGACAGGGCCTAACCTAGTCATGCTAGCAATATTAAGCAAAAAGCGATAAGAAATGCAAATAAAACAAACACAAATTTTTGGTCTCAATGTCAGAGCTATATATTTTGACTCACTGCTATATAAGTGCATCTTCAATGCCTTCTACGGTGGTAGTCTACGTGGCATTGATATATCTAACAATAGACGGTCAAGCCTAAAATTAATCTCGAATAAATTCCATCTACAACTCAAAATTGTTGTCTAATGAGAAAATCAAACAACATAAAATCAAAAATAGAATTAAGTACAATGCTGAGTAAGATCTACAGCTCTAGACAATATCTATCTTAATATTTTCCATGTAAGATTCACAAAGTTCCTGTAGCCGCCATTGGAGAGAGTTTGTATTAGACAATGTTACTTTATAGAAGTGGAAGAGTTTTTCAAGTAATCCACGATACTATTGGATATGCTCTGAAAGGAAGAACGAGAATTCAACGGGATCTCACGCCTCTTAATCTATATAATAGAGCAGCATGATACCTTTATGAATACACAACAAATCCACTTAATTGGTTAAATTATGCTCAATAGAAGAAGTGTGGAGTCCACCAAAAGGGGCAAGATAACTGGATCGATTAATTCAGTAGGCCAACTCTACATAACTGTAAAAATACACCAGTTTTTTGCATTTGCAGCATGCCAAGTAGATGAATTACAAAATTTGATAAGTTAATGAATTCGTACTTCCTTGCATTCTGCGGCCGCGCCGTGACCTGACAACATTCTATGCTCATACCACAAAAGCCTTCTGTGATGCTCATTTTGATGCTCTCCGTGATGCCCACTGTGATGCCCACTCTCCTCAGCTGAATGTTCTGCTTGTTTTGGGCATGGCAACATAGTGTTTGATATATGATCGGGTATACATACTTGAACAATGTAGTTCTGGCCAAAGGTCAGAAGCAGGGAAATGAAGCCTAGAATCATAAGCTCTGAAACAATAAATTTTGGGAAGAGAAAGGTGAATTAGTAATCAAAATGAGTGATACAAATGTATGCATATTTGGTATGAATTACTAGACTGTGAAGAACAAGATTTTAGTTTCTTTTTTCTTCCTCATAACAATGTCTAGTACTCTCTACTAAGCACGCTGTGTGTGTAATAATCAGTAAAAGACACTAGCAAGGATAATTCTATGAGAAATTTTTTTGAGTTCTTACCGCCTTTTATTTTCTCAAGAGCTTCAACCAGTGCTTTCTTCTTTCTTTTTTCAAATGTCTGAAAAACAGAGAGAAGTTTTACTAGTTCAATCCATCACAACCAATTTGCCACTGGCATACACAAGTATTTAAGTGGCCGTAATTTTCTTGAACCACCTTGTCCAAAAGTTTAACACATTAAGCGCCAGACAAATTATATCAGAACAAAGAAGAAAAGAGAAGAAACACCCAAGACTCTCCTTCCTCCACCATCCTAAAAAGATGGCAATTGAAATTGGAAAAAGCAAAAAAGGAGGAGAGAGAAAGAAAAATGGAATAAAATTTTCAAATTGAACAAATTTATTCCCATGTTCCATTCCATCCTACTTCTGTTCCCATTTCACTCTCACAAGAAAAAAAAAATACAAATTTCACCAGAAAATCAATTAGAAAAATAGAATAATTGTAATAAATAATTTCTTAATCCCAATTCAACGTCAAAAGGGCAAAAAAGTCTAATTAAATATGGAACCATTAAGAATTACCGCTCCAACTCTATGTAGAGTTTTTTCCAATAATATAGAGATAACAACAATGACAGCAGAAACTAATGCAACAGCCCATGTTGGTGTCTGATCTAGCTCCCTGGAATGCGTCGATCCTCCTTCTCCTCCCATTCTTCCTTTTTCTTATCTATATATCATATGTACAATCCGTTAAGAAAATCATATGAAATTAAAAACCCACTTTTTCTTTTTCGAATTTCAATTAATTAAAACAAAAAGAGGTAGAAGAAACTGAGATTATGATCACGACAATGCAGGTCGAATGACGGAAATGGCTTCGAAACAAAGGAGAGGCCGGTCCAGGAGGCTTTGAAATAACGGAGCTGAACCGGGATGGTACGTAAGAATTGGCAGTTGAAGAAATATAACGGAGATTTGGCGCCATTCAAGAACCTATATTTGAGAGTGTTAGTAGGAATTTTTAGTTAAGGAGAAAATATGGCCGTAGTTAAGGAGAAAATATGGCCGCAACATCAAAATGGGAATTTAGGGGATTGCCAATAAAGAAAAAGGAATATAGGGGGAGAATCGTTTTATTTCAAGACCATGTTTGGTAAATCTTAAAATAAGTTCAGTTGTTTTTAGATATAACTTTTACATTACTAAAAACTAGATTATCACATTTGTGTTGCATGGAATATCACTTAACAATTATGTTATGTAAGAAATATTATAAAATTTCAAAACATGATAAGGAATCATATCTAATACAAGCTAAATAACACGTTTATTGTTCTTCTCATGTTTCATTAATTATAACTGATTTTTTAGTTCCATAGAATCTTTTCATTCTGTGAATTAAGATACAACACACCTTCCTAATACCCCACTCATGCATTGCACATAAGAACATCATCAATTAATTTGACTATCTGTTATTATAAAACGCTAAAAATACTTGAGCATATAATTTGCTCTTATTAATGCTATAATTATCACCGAATACTCAAGTTGAAATTAATATAACAATTACAAATTTTAAAACCTCATTAAATACAACATTAGTTGTACATTTTGTTGGTTTTTCATTTTTATCACACGTTAACATCTTCAATCTACATTGGCTTTTAATTTTGGATAAGTGCAACATACAATTGCCTGTGGGTAAACAAAGGGGATTCATTAAACATAACCCTACATGAAAGAGTTGTGAAAACTAAAAGGGTTTCATATATTGAAAGAATAATTATATGATTACAAAAACGCCTATTTATTTATAATAAAACAGGACAAACCCTAATATATAACCATAATAAACTAAAATACCAAAAACACCCTTAACACAATAATATCTAACTAAATGACCCTTCTAACACCCCCTGTCAAACTCATGATGATGATCATCAAGAGTTTGCCAAGAAAAAAAACAAAACATAGTGACAAAATACAGTAATTTTTTTTGACACTTTATCTCTAAGTGAGGTTGAAGCATGTCATGTAGCTTATGAGCTTAACTTAATAATTCTTCAGTCCAAATGCATAGTCTTCATTCTTGTGGAAGCAACAACCCGGATCCAACAAAACATAATATTCTAATTTGATAAACCAATTCCATATATCCTGGACACCAAATAGAGGAAGGAGAGAGAAACAAAGCCAACTCCAAGAAGAGAAACAAAGCCAACTCCAGATTTAACTGGACTAATGATGAGGGAGACAATTCCAAATACATTGGACTCCAAGTTGAAGAAACACAATTCCAGATTTATGGACACCAATTCATTTCAGATCCTCTTCAAATCAACCACAAATAAATTCTTTCTTACCATATGCAAAACCAATTGCAGAATAATGACAACTCACAAATAACCAATTCAAGAAAGGTAGCCCACCAAGCCATCATAATAAACAATTCAAATCTAAAAGAAGTGCCAAAAATATTGATCCCAAAAAACTAATAAAAATAACCAGCAAAAAAAAGGCAATCAAAGACAATAACGGAAAGAAAGGAAACAAAGGATTTGGCCGGACGAGCAGCGCAATGGCGCTCACCGGAGAACGGAAGCAACGATAGACTTAGACCAGAATCAAAAGCTCTGATACCATGTGAAAACTAAAAGGGTTTATTATATTCAATGTATAATTATATGATTACAAAGACGCCTATTTATTTATAATAAAATAGGACAAACCCTAATATGTAACCTTAATAAGCTAAAATACCAAAAACACCCTTAACACAATAATATCTAACTAAATGACACTTCTAACAAGAGTGATTGGCCATGATATTTATTGATGGTCATAATCATCATCTATGTGATATAACTAAAGGACAACAACCTTCCATAGGAAGGGGTCAACGACATATTTGGAATGAAAACCAACATTCAACCAACCTCATGCAAAAATATACACAAAGACAGTCCCACTACAAAACTTAATAAAGCTCCAACAAAGGAGCTTGATCAAGTATGTGTGTCTATGGGGCTTATTTTGTTGGATGCTTGCCACATACTTGATCAAGCTCTTTAGCTGGAGCTTTATCAAGTTTCTTAGTAAATTTCACACAAAGATGCGGAGTCAACTCAAGAAAAGAACTCAATTATTCTTATTCAACTACGATGACAGACCCTACAATACATAAAAACTTGAATGAATAGGTTGTCCAAACAGGCAACATACTCCAAATGACTCTGCAATAATTGTCCAAAACGATACAAAATTAAAAATTTAAAAGTAAAGAAACGACTCAAAACTGAAAAACTCAATATGATTTTAGGAAAAACGAAATCAACTGTGGCAAAAGTGGGTTGAATCCCTCTCCTCAAGTTGCCTCAAAGTTGTTGTCATTGGGCGAAAATGGACTCTTATAGTAAAAGCTATGCCAACTACTTCGCTCAACCAACTATTGATGTGGGTACATCACCTTGACAATCACATCAATATATGTTATTATACCACACTATTTGTTTGATGTTTGATCAAATCTGTCTCATGTTTGGAGTCAAGATACTTGTCCCCAAAAAAGGTTGGAGTAAAATTCACGGTTTTTATTAATGGAATAATGATGGCGAAAAGTATATTACTAAAGTGGTGGTTTGAATTGTGTTCCAGTGGCTAAGATACATACGTTCCACAGCAGAGGCCTCAGGTTCGAACCCAACCTACCCTTCCCCCTAATATCCCTCATCTCTCCTATATCGCCCTCTATATAAATTTAAAAAAAAAAAAAAGAAAAGGATATTACCAAGGTGGTTAATTGGAAATTTGAGACAATACCCTTGGAAGTTGTTGATACCAAGTGTGAGATCAAAGTCAACTACCTCCAAGTTAAGGAGTTGACCCTCTAGACCACAAGTTGGTGACTTGGCAGTGTAAGCCTATGAGGCTAGACCTGACGCCAGCTTCTGAGGCGAGCTCAACAGGCAGTCCCTGAGCTCAATAGGTCAGCTTCTGAAGTCAATGAGCTAAACGACCTGGGGACCTGATCTCGCCTAGTCAAACTTGCCAGCTATAAGACAACTTGTAAGCCTACTTTGCATAGCATTATCTTTTAAGAGAGTACTGTTTATACCCAGGTATGAGGTCAAGGTCAATTGTCCATGAGTCAAAGGACTACCTATCAGGCCACGAGTTGGTCACCCAATAGCATGAGTCCACAACCAATCACCTTAGGAAACTTATGAGCTTAGGATCTACACGTCTCAATGCATGACCTCAAAAAATCAGATCGCCAGGTCAGCTCATGCACTCAACTCACGACCTGCCAGAATTTCGCAAGCCCCCAACAAGTCAGCTTGCAAGGTCACAAGTCTAGATGGCCCAAGGTCCGTACACAGCTCCACATACGTGCTAGCTGTGATGCAACTTGCATACATTATCATTTAATAGTAATGTGACAACTGCATTTATTATAAAGCTAGCATTTGTTTTCCCTATGCAGACAATTAACTTGCAATTAGTCAAAAAGCCTTAAATATACTCCAACTAGGTGTACTTATAAGGCTTCTTATTGGCTAAGGATTTAAAACTTGTAATTATTACTTGACAATTCTTATACTATAAATAGGAGAAGATCCACAAGAATTAGGGATCCTCTCATTTGCATCAATCTTTGCCTTCTACATATTTATTTCTCTCATTACTCCTTTCATAAATTCACCAATTTCACCATAAATTTTAAGTTTCTTGCTCAAATAAATTCAAATACAAGTTTCCCACGTAAACAAATTCTTTTGTTGAGTTAAGGCTAAATTTGGCACCAACAGAAGTCAACATTTTTCACAATACCCGCAGTAAACTGGTGATGATGCCTAATAGTTAGAGTATTTCCAACACTCTTTTTATTTAAAAGAGTTTCTATAAACTTAAATATAATCTTCCAACAAGTCTCTTCATTTTTTCTCTTCCAAGAATATTTATTATCATTTTCAATTTCTAATTCTTCTACATGCTTATACATATATATATATATATTCAATTTTGTCATCTTTTTTCTTCATTAAATTTACCAACTTCCCCCTACAAAAAGAAAAGAAAAGAAAAGAAAAGAAAAAAATTAAAATTCACCATTTTTTATTAGTTTTTTTTTTTTGGGGAAAGAAAACGTATTCCATAGCATTAATCGTCTGCACAAAAGTGTGGGGAAATAAATATAGGAATACAATCAAATCAGTGGTTAACCACTAGAGAAGATAATGCAAAAGACTTAAGCCTGAGTGACCTTATTTTCGACTAGTGGAATGTACTTACACGACTTGCAACCAAGAGTTGGAGGTAATGAAACAATATGACGAATGAGAGGGGCCAAAACACCATTGACTGAAGGATTCTTCATACAATTGGCCCTACAAAACAATCTTGGGAGCTTTATGGTAAAGAGTTTTGGATTTATAGGAGAATGTGTGTGATAACGTAAAGAAAAATTATTGAAAAGTGTGAAATTTTGTTTTTAGTATGTGTTTTATATTGATTTGATAATTTTTTTTTTAATTTTGATAAAGCTCTAGAGAACGAGCTCGTCTATTGTTAGCATTTATTTAATAATAGAAAGTAGATAACTCTCCAAATTTGGAGAGCAAAACCCACCCTCTTAATTAAAATGTTAAATTGAAGAGTTTACTAGAGTAATTTTGTATGATTTGACTCTTTAAATTAGAGAGAGTCATATTTAAAGATTCTATTAGAGATATGCTCATAGAGTTGAATGTCTCCGGTGCTCTGTCCCTTGTGGTTTAGGATTTTAATTCGAGTTCAAATCTTCGTGGTCAGTTTCATTTCATATTGACTTGTACACAATATATATAAAAGAAAAATGATGATACAAGAAATAGAAATTTTCAGATGCTCAAGGAAATAGTGTAGACAAAGATACTCCTAACCAGTGAGAAATAAAACAATTGATGTAGAGGTGCAAGTTAACTAATTAATTAATTAATTGAACTCCTTTGTCAACTCCCATTAATTAGTTTACATGAATTTAGATTGTTGTTGAGGATTAGTTTCCTAGATTTATATATATGCCTTCAGACCCTCTTAAATGGCATACAATCAGCAGATAAAACAGTCCTAAACTGGTAAACCACCATAAAATGGCATCCCAGTTTCCGGTAGCCAGTACTGACCGCCGATGAAGTTTGCAACACTGAATTGTTGTGCCTCATTGCCATTTACTGTTAACTCTGAAACCAGGCCATTTCACTCTCCCTGTTGTGGAAGAACCAGGGCCATAATTCGTATATTCTCTATAATACAGAGTGCTCGGTGTCGAAGGATCAGCCCCTTCCATTGCCAGCCATCCTTCAATATTGATAAAGTTGGTAAGAAATGTCTAATTACCGGCACCAGATCAGGGGCTGCCCCGACCGTACAATTGATGATGGAAAATCACGGCCTCAGCCCCACGAATCCGTTGCCCATGATCTCTGAAAACAAGAATTCTTGAAAAGTTTACTGTTTTTGAAGCAAAGAAGATGGATGGGATTCGGGTTTTGGGGAATGCTGGACTCTTACTCAAGGTTGCAGTGGCGGCGATAGCTGCAAAACCTCGTGAATAGCTTCTGTTACCTGTGATAATGGTCTTTCGATACCATCACCCACCAGAGTGAAATTGATCATGCTGGTCTCAGGGCCGGCCCTGAGGGCGGTCGCTTAGGACCTAGTTAGAACGAATCGAAAAGTTTATAGTCGAGTTTTTTTGAAATATATGTCCAAAACATAGAATAAAAATAATGCATATATAATTTTATCACAAATTGCTTAGTAGCCTAGTGGTAATGTTATACATTCTAGTTTCCATCTTTAATTATAGGTCAAAGGTTCAATTCCTTATATCTACAAATTTAGTTTAATTTTATTTTTTTTAAGGGCCGATTTAAATTTTCATTTTTTTTTTTGTGTTTAAAAATAGTTACAATTCTTGTAATTTTTATTAAATTTCAAATACCAAATATTAAATTTGTAGTATAATTTTATATAAGAATAAGGCCCTCTCAATATTTTCGTAATGTATATGTACTTTTTAAATGATAAAATATAATCAAATGTCTTATAAATTGACACATATTAAAGTCAATTGAGATGAAAATTTCTTTGAATATTATAAAAAAACGTTTACTTATTTTGCTAACCTATTTAATATAAAATTTAAATATTCAAAGTTTAAACTGTTAAAATCGTGTTTAATCTGATTTTTTTAAAAAATGGCCCCCATTTAAATTTCCTGTGGACCGGCCCTGGCTAGTCTTAATTTCCAGGTATTCTTGATATGTTCCTTGCTTAACATAAATCACAAATCTTCTGCTCTTTTTCAAATGAAGTGATTCAGCAAGTGCATCTTGTATTGTGCGAAAATTTCCTGAACCATCTTGAGCCACCACGAGGTTTGGATTTACCAATAGCAACTGCAAAGGTTTCCCATCTTTCGCCTGAAGCCAATCGGGGAATCCACCCCTGTTTCTTGAGCACGACAGCATCTATGGCTAATGTGTTACTAATCAGCTTGGAAACATTGTTGGACATTATAGGTAAGATTTTATCAGTACCATTTAGTACTTCAGAGAAGCCATTTTCACACATTTGGAAGCTAGTCAGGGCCTCGCTAAGCCAAGTTTGTACATCTAATGAGGTAGGCTTTGGGTCCAAAATTTGGGTCGACCGCTTCAAGTGGTGAATGGAGTTCTCATAGAAGTTCATACAGGCAGAAAATGCAGCTTTTTGTTGTTTGTTGTTGCATTTTTGTTCCAGCAATCTGAAGTGGCTAAGTTCATCTGATGCCTGATTCATGGCCACACTGATGGCCATGTTTAGGAATCTGTCAAATGTTGGAAGTGTTTGGGTTTTAGGGCTCATGTAAAACATGCATGGACCGGGGTGCGGCATTTGGTGGCACCACCATATCATGTCACTGCGGTGGCGGCTATCTGCTGGGCAGAATAGGAAGAGTCATAGATATGCTGGAATTAGGAAATGTGACATTTCCATAGCTCACTTTGAACCTCCAACGGTGGTGAAACTTAAAGGGAACTCCTGAAGTAAATGGGAGCAAAAATCTTTTAAGGCAGGAAATTTGGTTAATTGTTATTCCTATAAGAATTTTCAATTTGAGAAATTGATCCCGTGGCACTAAATGCCAGTACCAAATACAATCCTACCTAATACCGATTCAACTACATATTTTAAATACGCATTAAATTTCCACTACTCATTTTACCTCATTACCATTACAATTTTCCTATTTACAATAGGATTCAAACACCTCTTAGTGGATATTTGTTGATATTTAGTGAAATTTCCACTACTCATCTTACCTCATTACAATTACAATTTTCCTATTTACAATAGGAATCAAACACCTCTTAGTAGATATTCAGTGCAAATTGAGATACTTCTACTTGTCTCTATCCATCCCATAAGGATGACCATTTGAACAAAGGTGGAGTGCATAAATGTAGTCACATGAAACATTGGGCGCCATAATAGCACCTATATGGGTATTAGAAAATTATTGTATACATTATTTGAGAATGGGGTTCCCCCATGAACAAGGAAATCCAATTTGTGCAACAAACAACTGGTAGCAAAAAAAAAATGTAATGCTGGTGCAATTGCCAAATCCTAACAAGTGAATTCATTGAAAGATTAGAAATACAAGGCACAAGAAAGTAAACAAATTAGAAATACCAAGGCACGAGAAAGTAAACAAACATAGACAGCATAGACGTCGTCAATCACTCAATCTGATCAAAATTTACGGAGTAAGCTCGCCTATAAACAATTAGCCAGCTTTAAGTGCTATTACACAAAACCCAAATGAATGATACTTAAACATGCCAAGAAAATTGTGATATACAGGAGAAACTTGATTAGCTTGTAAAAAGTTTCCACTTTATCAACTTCTACATGGATAAAGGAAGAAGCATCCTTCTCTTCTTCTTCCGCGCCAGTCTTACTTGCTTTGTGACTCTCATACATAATAGTAATGATAATGCAATACATAAGAAAATAATAGCACGCTTTAAATGCCTAAAGTACAAGGAAACGGCTGAGAAAACGAGGAATGCTAATATGAAAAGTTCCCATATTACAAATATTGCAACGTCCACCCTGCATCCACAAAGAAGAAAAACTACGGCATGTCAGAAAGCACATCGGAAGTGACAATTTTTCAATATGTATGGATAAAACTCCACAAAAAGTAGTAGTTGCAGAAGGTAAAGCCACAAACAAACATAATTTCAGGAGGCTACAGAGATCTTAAGATCTAGAATTTCCGCATCGTTACTATATAGTTCTTAAACAGCAGTGGCAAATCTCATCAAAATGAACAGAGAAAACATTCAGTGTAGATTATGAATTAAAAAGCAAGTTTTAAATGTATCTGAAGTGTAAATTTCTTAAGATGTTCAAATAATTAAGCATGGATAACAAACTTAACAGAATTAACTAGTTGGGAAGGGAAAAGAACATAAATTTCAGAAGGCAACAATAGCCTTCTTTATTGATGTTCATCGTACTATCCATATCACCATCCCCAAAAAGGTTTCCTCACATCAATATCTCAGAATTTTCCATTCTATTATGTCCTTCATACTAATTAAGTTCCATGCACTCTTGTCAAGGAGTTGATTGCAATTGGAATGCTCCAAGATGTTTTCTTTTGATGAATGCTACACAACCTCAATAAACCTTAAGTAGCGGTTTGTAATCCCATCATTTTTCCCAGGGAAGATTTTCACTCAAGACAATAATTCTATCATATTTGGTGAAAAGAATTTCAATGGAGAATATCAGAAATTTTTTTTAACTATAAATACAACAATGGAATTATTCAGTATATATTCATTAATTGATTTGACTCGTTCAGTTCTCTAATAATCTGCTGCCAAAAGGGCAAAAAAAAAAAACACAATTCATAAAAAATTGCATGATTTCACACAAAACTTCTCCTTACCGTTTCTTCCTCCACATGAATCCTTACTAATTCAATAATATCCAGTATTTTACAAAAATCTATAGCTCATTACAATTTAATTCCAAATAGCATAATGTTTTAGTAACGGAACATTCCTCAGGAGGACAATGTTGTACTTCAATTGCTAATTTTAGAATAGCCACAACTGCAAACCTCAAGATGATCTGTATATAGCGACATTAGATCCCTAAAGGGTTAAAATTTCAATTCAAAGTAAAAATATAAATTTCTCATCGGACTATCAAGCGAACAATCAAGAAGATTTTAGGGAAATAGGGAATCAAAAACCACAAAAGAAAGGAGACCAACAGGTAAATCAATTAAAAGAAACGATAGGATAACAATTTCTCCTTAAAAAGAATAAAAAAGGTACCTTGAGGATGTAATATTGGAGGTGGAAGAAAAGAACGAGACCGAAGCCCAATCATGGCCCGATCGAATCTGGTACTCCCGAAGCTGGTCCGCCAGATTCGATCGCGTTATCATCCTCTCTAATCTCCACCGGCGCTCGCCCCACTCCTCCCCCGATCTTTATCCACGAATTAATAGATTTGAGTGTATTTATCACCGGCTGTCAGCGATCGGGGATGAACAGGACGGGGGCGACGGCGATTTTGAAACGAGGATGTATCAAAACGGGGAACAAAATAGAATCGGAGCAACGTTCAATTCGAATTTTTGATTTATGTTTTTTGAAATATTTTATAATTAGATGATGATGATGATTTTTTTATTTTTTATTTTTGAGAAAAGACGATGATATTAATTAATGGTGGTTATTTATTTATGGGGAATTTTGAAAAATGGCAAGATTTGACTAATTTTCATAACTTTTTCAAAACGACTTTTGGATAAAATGTCCTCTCTACTCCAAATTCATTTATTTTCAAGTTAACCTACACCTCCTTGTCGAACAACTTCCCAGCCATTTATTATTAAATAACTATTATATATTAGAAAAAACATTCTTATTTTAAATTGAAATACATGAGTAGAAAGATAGATATACCTTCCAACAAGGAAGGGTAGCATTGTTCTTTGTTTTCTTTTATCTAGATGGTTCTGATCATTTAGTCATACATTTTTAATATCAAGTTTAACTGTCTAACTATATAGTTGGTTTCAATAAATCTAATCATTTACATAATCGTATTCTATCGTGTATGGTTTTAAGTATAACTATCAACTGTTGAGATTATACAATTGAGATATCATTGTACACAATTTGGGATTTAATTCTATATAGTCTACCAAATTAACTGACGTTGAGTAGATGGGTTGAGCACGAGAGAAGTTTTAAATCGTGAAAAGCAAAGTGGTCAAAGAGTAGGAGGAGCAAATATGGAAAGTTTTGAATTTTATTTTTTTGTTAAAGGGTAATTTTATTTGGACAAAGAAAGAAGCCAAAAGTGTGACAATTGATGTGGTGTGTTGAAAAATAAAATCTTGTTATGTGTCAGTTTTGTTTAAATTTTTGTACTACTTTTTGTTCAAATAGCACTCATTTTGAAAAAGTTTATAAAGGTAGGTTTTGGAATGGTTTTTTCTTTTCTTTTTCTTTTTTTGGTTGCAATTTCCTCTTTATTTATTATAGATGATAAATAGGCTAGAAAGATCCTTAACCTATAGATTATGGGACATATGGCCTCCAAGCTTTAAATTTTAGCACAAACAACTCCTAGTTATGTATTAATGTTCACATATATGTTTGTTGTACTTTGAGGAGGTAATGGAGCCTATGGAGTCTTCCTCTAATATCCAAATGAATAGTTTCTCGAGCCGTTCAGTCATGCGAATATAAACCTAAGCAGAACTTTGTTAGTGTCAGAACAAAAGATGTTTTCGACACCATCTCAATTTTCTTTTAGGATTTAGTCTGTATATAGTACTGGTAGATTTCTCTATCTCTTATTGCTTTCTTTAGAACAAGAATAGCTCATCTACATCAAACAACATAGGAATGACAATTTTGTAGTCATTGTTTCCTCTTGTACTTTGTTTTCTAAGGCATGCCGAATTTTCCAGCTATCATCCATACGATCATATTCATATATATCATAATTTCATACTCTAATAGAGTAGGCAAACACTAGGAAATATCAACTCTTCAAGACTATACATCATTTCCAAAACCTCGTATCAAAGGCTATAAGTGACTTGACGATTCTAGAGCATGATGCCTTTTCGAGGTCGAAACAAGAACACTATCATCTTCTCTAAGCTAATGCACATAGTTATAATTATGCAAGTAAATAGGTAGAGTAATTTCACCAATCTTACTATTTCCGCAACGAGATTTTCCTGGGTAAGCACTTATCCAACCCGCTGTGAACTTATACATTTTCTTTATGTCCATTGCATGTTGTTCCTTTACTCGAACATCTACTACTTCGAGTCCATATGAATGGTTGTTGATTATGCTTGAAAAAACAGCGAAACTGACCAAGCTATCATTCTTTATTAGTGGCACGAGTTGAAATTCTCTGATAGTAGGGTTTGAACACACAAGAGATGTTCATAATTATGAAGTGAATAAAAAGAAGGCCACTACAAACGGCCATGACCCCAACCTCAGTTGGTAGGTTCTTATTTTGGTTTTATCAAAAAAGAAAGCAACAAATCCTTCAAAAATGATTAACATGAAACAAATTTCCTTTTATACTCTTCAATATTTAGAAAATCTACAAGCGAAAGAAGGTCATTCACTGTCTCGAATGGCTTCTTTTCTTCTTTGATTGCTAGACGACTTCACTCTCTAGAGCGAAGAAGTCCACATAGTTCCCAAGTTGGGACGTGTATCAGGCGTTCATCCTGGATTCTCTTCCTCAATCAAAATGTGGGGTCGATTCAATGCTTTGAATCCATGCATGGAAGGTCACTCTATGCCAGAGGCCGGAATACAAACATCAAAACTTTCATACGTATAAAATTGTTGAAAAATCTGGGGATATATATATATATATATATGAACAAGAGCAATATATAGGAGGAAAATGTGTGAATGAATCCCACACTAGTTGGAAGTCCTGCTATTTGTAAGTAATCATTTAGACAATCATCTACAAAATAAAGTAAATTCCTTTAATTATTTTTCCCAATCATATAATACAAATGGATAAGATTGTGAAATTACCCTCATTTTGTAAAAGATTGTCTAAATGATTACCTACAAATAGTAATAGGTAATCATGAAGTCAATCTTTTACAAAATAAGGTTAATTCACCTTCTTATTCTTAAATTATTTTTCCTAATCATATACTGCACAGGAGTCCATGAATCGTTAGTATTTGATCCTAAATAAACCTCTCAGGGCAATGACGAAAAACCGTGACCCATTATTATATTTCCTAAGGCATAAATGATTGGAAAAATATTATAGTCGAAGTATCACACCAATTGGTTGCCCAAAACAAAGAAGGACTAGGAAAATTTTAACGTGCCTAATTTCAGAGCAAACTAATTAATTTAGAATTGTTCAATTAGGACATACCCAAACAAACCTTGATACCCTTTTATTTGATATGATTTGGGACAAATTCATTTCATCCTTTTTTTACTCCACAATCTTGATTGATTTGGTCTCTTTGATTAATTGATTCATGTCAATTAATTGATTAGGTTTTCCTTTGTGGACTTGGGTTTGACACTATAAAAGGGTTTGAGTCTTCGCATTTTACACACACCAAAGACGTTCTAGACTCCCTCTTAATTTCTTTTTCTCTTTGCATTCTTAGTGTTTTCTTCCTTTGTGTTTTAAAGAAATAGAGAGGTGTGAGGTAGGGTTTGGGGCATTCCAATCGTTCCAATTTGTGGAGAAACCTTAGAGTGACAACTCCAGCACAATTTGAGCCAGGTCTTCGTGCCAATCTGCTGTGCAACTCTAATACGGGTAAAAGATGGGGTTATAACTACTCCCAACTAATGGGTTAAACTTTTGGGGCGGAATTTCAATTTATTACAAGTGGTATCAAAATTCAAAGCGTCAGAGACCGAGCTAGAAATTTCCCCCAGTGAAGTCGAACTTTCATCCAATTATTTTTTTAAAATCTCTTTTTTATTATTATTATCTTCTTTTAGTTTTCTTAATTAAAATCAGTAGTTATGAGAAGAAAGAAAATGCTATAGTTTACAAATAATATGAAACAAATAAAATGAAGTAGGGCCTTTGTTGGGGAGAGATTTCCTTGAGGGTGGGGGTTTGTTGGGAGGAACAAAGCTGTTAATAGAGCAATTACCAATAAAACAAAAAGAACAAAGAGAAAAGAATATACAACTGTAAAAGTAATAAGTCTTCGAATGTGTAAAATTTTTCCACTTTCACTTGCTTTCTTCTCTGTTCACCATCTTCTACAATAAGCAACGCCTAAAACTTCCATTAGTATTAGAAACGACGCTCTTCCGATCTGCCCGAAAAATAAAAGAAAAGGTCCAAAGTTTAGTGCGGTCCGCTGACGCGCTCGTCCTTAGCTAGCTCTGTATCCGCAAAGCGTCTTACGTGGGGTCGTTTTTGGCTAGTAAGTATTATATTAGAGCTAGGACCTATAGTTAATCATGTAGATGCACAAAAAAAAATGCCAAATTAGTGTAGCCGAATGAAAAAGTACGACTTCAAAGTTGAATGGTGATGGTAGGAAAAATCAATAGACAGCTCTCAATGAGGTTAGAGATGACAAAATATACCCAAGAAACCGAAACCCATGGAGACCCACTCCAAATCCCCCTCCCCGTTAAGAAATGAGGCGGGGAAGGGGCATGTAGTCTGGCCCCGAATGGTTGGCGGGCTGGGGAAAGGTTTTGGTTGCCCCGCCTAGAAAACCGTTTAATTAAAAATAACATACTATTATTACTTAATTTAAAAAAACCCACAAGCTATTAGCATTCCCCTGACTCGAACCTATGCCGTTCAACAATTTGTTTACTAGTTTGTTTACTTTTTTTCTAAATTGTGTGTTTATTATATATGGGAATTAAAAAAAAAATTAATCTGAAAACGGGGCGGTTACGGGGATTTTTCCCATCCCCGTCCTGAAATGTCCTCATCCTGCCTCGTTGTCATTTCTAAATATGGTTGTACCTATGCAAGATAGAGATACACGCAATGGAAGATTAGGCCTTGGCAAAACAGGTAGTTTCACCCACGTAAGACGGTGGTGATGAAGTCTTGGAAGACTATAGGCCTTTGGTAGAGCAAAGAGAGAGAAAGACTATCAGTTGAAAGTGGGTCAAGATTATGATTTTCTTCATTTGAATTGGAGATTGCTGGAAAAAAAGACATGAAAGAATCCTAGACACGAGGGTCAAACTGAGTTCATAATAAACTGGACTACTTTTATTGATATGTTAACCTTATGTGTTGCAGCCCAATTTCTTATACAGTGTTTGTGTTTATATCTAGAGATATAGAATGA
>CAVNYN010213199.1:0-34390 GCA_963692815.1 Nyctanthes arbor-tristis
GTAAAAAGGCGTAGAATTAGAGTGGGCGTGACAACACAAGGGTAAGAATCTTATTGTATGTAAATTGACAATATTCTATTGGACGCCATTTTATTAAATCCACTGTATATGTGGCAAATGGGCTTGGATGTCGGTTTGGGTTTTGCCCGGACCCAAACCCAACCCGACTTAAAGTCAGTTTGCAATTTTACAAATAGAGACTGGCCTGGCGGCCTGGTCAACTAGACCCAAACCTATCCAAATAGGTCGGTTTAGGTCAGGTCGGGTCGGTTTCCAGGTTATACAATTAATTTTTATTATTTTTTTAAAGCATAAATTTGGCCTAAGTTTTCTTTGAAATTTTATGCCCAATATTAGGTCTAATTTTATTATTAAAAGAGTTAAGAGAGAGAGTGTGTGAGTGTGTGTGTGTGTGTGAGTGAGAGATTTGGGCTTTAGGGTTTTATAAAGAAAGAGATGAGAGACGTCAGCAGTAGTAACACGGCGATAGAACAGAGAAGTTAGTGGCGTAGGCGCCCAGGCGAGCAGCAGAGGCAGAGACACCGCGACATGAAGCAGCAGCAGTGGATAAAGGCTGAGAAGCGTAGAGTCAGCGGCGGACAAACGTGGCAGTAAGCGGAGCAATGACGGGAGCGTCGTCGAAGGCAATAGTAGCAAAATGAGCAAAACTAGGCTTTTGAATTTAGATGTTGTGGCTGATCTTTAGGTCAGAAAAAATGGTATTTTGAGTGTTTGATGATGTATGGTGATTTGTAAAGTAAGGCTGGACTAAAACCCGTTTTTTAAAGGGGAAAATAAAAAAATAAAAAAAGGTTCCAAACTTGTTAAACCAAACCGGTCTGGGCCGGTTCGGTTTTGACCTGGTTTGACCGGTTTAGCTTGTCAACCCCGTGAACCAAACAGAAGCAGACCGGTTTAGTTCGCCATCCAAGAACCCGCATTACCGTTTTGTTGCCTAGCCTTAATGACAAGTGTCTATTTGACATATTAGAAGATAGTGATCACATTCCTCTCCAATGTGTCCAATGGACACTTGTCACTTATACAGTAGACTCTATAAAATGGTGTTCAATGGACACCATAGAAGAACTTATGTAAATTGTTATCTAACATAATGTCCGTAGTGTGATTTGTTATTTACAAATAAGGTTAATTTCCTCCAAATAAGTAATTTTTTTAATTTTTCTTCTATGAAAGTATTTTATTAATAGTAAATGAAATGTAATATGTGAATTGTAATTTCATAAAACATGATATGCAAATTCTAAATATATTATAAATTCAGTATGTATTTTGTTAATTTCCTTTCAAAAGAAAAACTCATAAAATTTCTGTTTAAAAAAAACTTATCAAATTTCATATTATTTATTTTTTAAAGAATTTGAAAGTTATTCTTCCTGTGTAACGTACGAATGAGAATTTAGTTTAACAAATTAAATTAATAATTCTAAAAAGACGTGAAAATTTGAAATAAAAACAAGTAAGATTCTAATTTGACATAATTCACTGAGTAATTATTATATAGAGGCTTTTTTATTACTTAATGAAATTGTGCTACATTTATATGTCAGTTGTGTTCATATCACATTTTTATATCTTTATGAAATTATTGTAGTTAGATCTATTAGTGTTGCATTTGCCCTAACTTTCTTGTGTACTCGTAGATTGTGAATTTACCCCATTTTGTAAGAGATTACCCGAATGATCACCTTGAAAAAGTATTTTTCCTACTAGAAATAATAAGTATTGACGTGGTTTATTATGACAAGGAAACCGTCTTGAGAATATTTATTTTCAATTAATTATATTTAACTTCTAGACCACCCGTGCGTTGTACGGGCAGAAAAACTTACTAAAAAATATTATTAGATAGTTAAACATAAATCTGTAATATTTACCTCCTTATAGAAAATATGAAAATACAAGTATACATTAATTGAATAAATAAGCTTAATGGACTTAATAATCGTAAAATTCAATATCGTTTAAAAGATAGCATACATTTTTACATATAATCATTCGTACATATATACAATAATAGAAAAAATACTTGTTACCCGTTTCATTTTAAAAAATCCTAATAAAACTAACAAATTCAAAACAAAATGTAAAATGCATTAAAAAATTTAAATAATATTAAACTCACCAATACACATGGTAAAAATGGTGAATTAACGAATTATGATGGATTAAAGTTTGTTTTAGAATTGACATTTTACATTTGGTATTTTAATTTATTAATAAAAAATTAACAAACAAAATAAATGGACAAAAATGTTTAGTTGTTAAACTCAATGATCACGTGTTCAAGTCTTCTCTGAGTTCTTTCATAAAAATTTTTGTTAAAAAGAAAAAGAGTTACCGCAAAATTTACCAAATAAAAGGCAGGAAAATCGCGAAACAAAAGGTACCTAGACTTGAATAGATTAATTAATATATAGTTTCTGAGAAGAAAGTAACTCGTAACTTTTCAACTTCATTATCTGATCAATGCTTTGCTTTGATAACCCTGATTTTTAATCAAATTAAGTTTTTTAATAATTTTGTAACCTTCTAGTCGAATCTAGAGAATGAAGAGGAAAAAGGAAAAGGAGAAAACCCAGAAAGGAAAATAAAAACCACAAAAGCCATCAACGTTAGACACAACAACATAAGGGAAAAAATAATTGAAAATATTCTTGATAGCAAGTTGTATGAGAAGAGACATGATAAAATCAATAAACCAAGTTTAAGTGAGGTATAAATTGGCCAAAAGTATATTTCCTCCGCCATCATTATATAATAAGATTGAAAATTGAGAAGAATTCGTGAAAAAAAATCATTGGAGAAAGTTTACATATTCAAACACATAACTAAAATAAAATTTAAAAAAGAAAAAAAATCAAACAAAAGGCATTGTCCTTCACCCATCCAAAGCAGTGAGCCCCCTCACCCACCCCCCATTTTCCCATTCATCTTTAAATTTATTAAGTTTCACAACATTTTGTCAAATTGTTGAATATTGCATCCCATTCGTTAGTCAGGATAACCAAAAAAAATAAAAAAAAAAAGAAGTTTCGCAACTTTTTGTCAAATTGTTGAATATTGCATCCCATCCGTTTGCCACGATAACCCGAAAAAAAAAAGGGGAAAAAGCAAGAGATCATGCACCAAAATTAAACCAAAGTAATGGAAGCTTTTATTTCTCATGTGTCAAGATAAAAAAATATATAACAGTCTCATCATCAAAACAAAAAATAATGATCGTTACTAAACAATAAAAGTAAGTAGAATTCAATTCTTACAACACGAAAACATTCTAATGATCATTCTATTCTATGAACCTATATATCTTCTTCAGTTCTTTGGAGCATCCTTCTAGCTTGCTCCAACGCGTACTTCACTTTGGATCATCAAACCAAATCTTAAAAAGACATTGATCTGAAAACGTATATAGCACTGTTGATCTATCATCTATGTATAGGGCATTACAAAGTGTCTTACATATGCGAGCGGCAGCCGACATCCAAAGCAAATTAAGCATTCCTCTTCACATCTTTTACTTGACACAATCCCACAACTATATATTTCTCCGTCAATCATGCCAAGTTCAAGAAGACAAGCATTTCGTGGTACCTATATACGCGTCTTGGCTAGTAGTACCTAGTCTTATGATGCAATTAAAAAAATTAAATCTAACCTAGCTTCACTTAATTTACCCTACTTAACCATGTTAACACTATCACCTTAAATAAATGCACAAAAATAAAATTATGTAAGTTCCCGTACCGTTTTCAGAGATGCCAAATTTATTTGAGACAAATAAATAACAAGATTTCTAAGGTAATTGAATGTCTGTATATAAAAAAAAAAAAAAAGAATTCTAAGCTAACAACTAGTTTACAGATTTAATATATGACACGGATTTGTAAGATTTTGTATCTTCAAATTTGTATAGATATATGTAATATGTCTAACATGTGCAACTAATTAAATATGTAACACATTCAAAGAAATTAAAACAAAAATATGAAATTAGTGTCACCGCCTCAAGTCGGTGAATGGATGGAGTAATTAAAGACAAGCACACACTTTGTCTATTTGTTTTTATCGCACCTAACATTCGAGCTGCCTATATAAAATAGTATATTTTCTTCAAAATAAAAGTACTTATATTTTCGACAATTTTTATATTCAAATCAAATATAAATATTGACCTAATTATTTATTGACCATTGGATCGTAACTCATCTTTTTAGTCCATGTGAGAGGCGTCTAGGCGGGTTGTTGGGGTTGGAACCTTGGCCTCTATTGAAAATATATAATCTCACGTTAGATGTTTGACGCCTAATATATCTCATTAGTCGATTTGTTTCATTAGTCGGATTGACCCAACAATAAACCTCATCTTTACTGGTCTAATAAAAAAAGAATGATTTCATCTAGTGTTCGTAGTTAGCTAGGCATGCAAGATCTGCATTCACATTAGAAATCAGCCTATTAAAGTTCAACTTAATTAGGCGCTAGCCAATAGATTAATATCCTAGAAATCATATCATATAACAATCTTTTCCCGAGAAATGATAAAGCACCAAACGTATGGCACCACCATACACTCATATGCACGCCACATTAGGAACCTACATGCAATCAAGCACATAACGTGCACATAAACACATCACATAGACGTATAACTCCATTATAGTGCTATACATCACATAGTCGGATTTTAGACCTAAACGTGTTATACATCAGATTGAAGAAACCGACTTAAGAGAATATATATATATATATATATTTTTTTTTTAATTAAAATATATGTTCTCCAATCTACCTACTTCACCCGCTGCTGTTCACATTCGTTAAGAGGACTACAGTACAAACACAAAGGATATGAAACATGACCAAATATTAAGACTATTAGATTGGTGTTATGTTTTGATGGAAAGAGTAGTTAGGATATTGTTATTATTTTTTGACGATAGGATATTGTTATTTTGAAACTTCTTAACTAACAATATTTGTTTCTAATTATTATTACCAATACGTTTTCTTGTTTTCTTATACACAAATCACATGTTTTGATTAGTACTCTACACATAGCATTAGCCGCCGGTCCCACTGAGCTTTCTATGCACCAATTTGTTGTCAATATAGAACTACTGGCTTTCGCAACATGCTTTTCATACTCTTCTTCATTTATGCTTCCTTACCGTACGCTTTTAAAGCTACTGAAATCTACGCGTTATGCAATAAAGCTATAAAGGAATGTAGAAAACACACAATATGTTTGATGATTTTTATTTTATCAATTTATAATTTTATATATCACTTGTTTAACGTTTGATTTGATAACTTTTCTATTACGACGACATATTTTAAACTTTTTTACCGTCCTAATATACATTTTACCTCTCTTCTCATTATAATTTATCCACATTTTGACAAATAAAGAGCATCAAACAAGCTCTTACATATGTTTACTTCGAAAGCAAAAATATGTGGTTGATGATAAAAGAGGTTAAAGAACATAATACTCACTAATTTTCTAAATTACACAGTGTGAAAGAATGAGATGTACAAAAGTGATCACATGTTCACAATAAACATGCACCGTTAATATGTTTTATATATAAATCAATATTAGTACAACTGTGCAAGTAAATCTTTCTTCATGCCTAAATTAATATTAGAAACCCAGATGTAAAACAACATAGTTTCTCCCTCAACCATATATGCAAGTAAATCGTTGCAAGCTTTAAAGCAGATTTTTCATCATCTATTTTAAATCTTGTACTAAAAAGTTTTTGTTTAGTATGCACTAGAGCTTGTTTTAAAGAGCTTTTTTTGAGAAGTTATTTTTGTCAAATATTTGATCAGATGTCAGTTCAGCTATAGAAACAGATCGGGCTTTAAGTTTGGAGCCCGATCACCAATTACAGAGGGTCACGTGTATTTTAAAATACATATAACCCTCTGTAATTAATCGAGCTCTAAACTTAGAGTCCGATCTATTTCTATAGAAAATTTAGATAGACGTAGAGAAAAATTAGCAAGAAAGCATGACAATTTTTATACGGTAATAAAGTCTGACTTTATTGGCAGCTTTTCATTTAGAAAAGCCGCTTGAACAAGCTATGAAAAAATGTCATAAATGAACAGTGATCGATTGATTCTAGACGAAATTTTGTTAGGTCAGAGTCCATAAACATTAGTAAAATTATGATTTATCTTCCTATAATTTCCACCTGTCTGCATAAATTATCACATAATCTTCAAAACAAAAATTGAATCACGCAACGTCAAGCTTTTGACTAGTATAACCCGTCCCATCACTATATAGCCTAATCCATTTTCACCTCCCTGATCACTTTCACAACGTCAAAATCTCATCGGAAAAATGAGTTCCCCCAAATCCCTTTTCGCCATTTTTGCACTACTCCTTCCCCTGTTCTTCTCCCACACCCAGGGGATAATCATCAGGGTCCAGAACAACTGCCCCTATACTATCTGGCCCGCCGCCGTGCCGGGCGGCGGCCGTCGACTCGACAGCGGCCAGACGTGGACGCTCGGTTACCCTACCGCGAAAGTAGCCAAAATCTGGGCTCGCACGAATTGCTCGTTTGATTCATCGGGAAGTGGTAGGTGCCTCACTGGAGACTGCGGCGGTGTGCTCAATTGCACGGCTATAGGTAATCCTCCGGCGACGCTTGCTGAATACGGGCTGAACAATTTCGCCCGGAAGGACTACTACGACATCTCCGTGATGCACGGGTTTAACTTGCCGGTATCGATGACTCCGACCTCGAACGGGTGCAACAAGACCATCAGATGTACGGCGGATATCACTTCCCAGTGCCCGAACGAGCTGAAAACTTCCGGCGGATGCCATAATCCGTGTACAGTTTTTAAGAATAATGAATACTGTTGTGGCGTCGGACGGTGCCGGCCAACGGATTTCTCGAGGTTCTTCAAGGTGAGATGCCCGCAGGCGTTTACGTATCCGGAGGATGATCCGACGAGCACCTTCATTTGCCCCCCCGGAACTAGTTACAGGGTTGTGTTCTGTCCTTGATCAGTATGAGCAAGCAAAGTTACTTGATTGGAGAAATTGTTTTAACTATAATAAGTATTTGCAAATGATATATGAAGGATTAAGGAATAAGATTAGTGATGTACACTTTGTTGTAAGGTAACCTGCTATTATTGGTGGGATTATTACCTTTTTCTTGTAGAGAATTAATTAGCTTATACTGTAATAAGCAGGAAGTTTCTTGTGTGCGCGGTATCATCCGCATATATATGACTTGCATCTACACTATAAATTCTTTTTAATAGAATTTGCCTTTACTCTTCTTGTTTATGGCTTCACCGAAGATCTCATGAATTTGAGTCTATGCTTGCGTTAAATTAGATAAATTTTTTGTTTAAGTGAGATTAAAGTCTGAAAAATAGAGAGGGTATAGTATCTAATTGATCTATGTTCTACCTGTGTAATTATATTATTATGTGTCCTGTTTTTCCTCCGTTTATCTCAAAAGCATAGGACTATCAATTGAGTAGTTGGCATACCTCCACAAAAGAGGTAGGTGAAGGAAGACTACTCATTCACAATCAACGAAAAGTCGAAAAATGTGTTGTAGTGTTCTAAAAACTGCCTTAAAGTTCGAATTCCATGTTTCGCCGCGTCATGTCTTTGTCATTCGTTAATCGTCGTTTTATCACACATTGATACACATAGACACGGTTATACTCGATACTCCGATCTACACTTTTTCACACCTTATATTTATTTAGTCAAAATATACATTTTCTTTGTAATTGACATCTTCTAATATATTAGTCTCAATTAAGATAGACGTCCCAATTAAGATAAATAATATTACTCACTTTTAAAATCTCAAATGTATCTCTGAAAAACAAACAATCACGTACTCGATGTATTGTGTATGGGATCAGTTCTCTTCACTCTTCACAAGGAGGAGGTTGGGGACAAGCAATGATGGATTGCTAATCTTTGCTACAACTTCCGATTACCTTCTCTGTTTCTCCACGCAGACTTTTTTGACTAATTGCAAAAGGGAAAGGTCAATGTCCAACTCGCTTTGAAAGGTCTTCTCCTTCACCGAACTTACGTTGTCGAATTCTGTTACTTAACAAGATAATTATAGACAAAACTCACGACCCATTATATTTGAGAATCGTTTGTCTATTATTTTCTTAATTAGAATTCTCACTCGTGCGTTACCTAGAAATATAATAATAATAATAAAAAATTTCAACAATAACATATACAAAATGAACTAATTAATCTCCATCAATCTACATTAAAAATAAACAATGTAAAAAGTATAAACTGACAATAATTTAAATGATACGTTACTCATTAATATTTTTTAAAAGTACAAAACTTTGTACAATCTAAAAAATTACTATTAGTTCCTTATCCATTAATTAATTTTGAACACCTATGTCATCATAATAGTTTTTATAAAATCTAGATTATTTGTAACAATTAGAAAGTTTACAACGTCACGCATATGAAAGAATATATCTAACTATATAAGAAATGAATTCTCTAATTTCACTGTTCCTATTAATAGTGTGTTTACGCAGTTGCCCCCCATCTTTTAGCAGCCAATTTCCTAATTTACCCTTTATACCAATCGCATCTCCTTGTTTCTTGACTTTTCTTTTTTCTTTTCGTTAACTTGCCCCTGAATCCCAGTCGAGTGAGCTGCAAGCACTCCGACCAGAAAAAGGGTTCTACTGCCTTCCTGTGGAGTCGTCATCCTTTCTTTCTCCATCGTTGGCAGAGAAGAAGGTACTGTTTTTTCTTTTTCTATGCCTCAAATTACAATTTCATTCTCAAGGTATTCTTCCTCAAAGCTTATTGCAGAAAACTGTCGAAGCAGTTAATTTTTTCAGCTTTTTCTCCCTTCGTGAGTGATTGTCTTCCTTTTATTATTATTTAATAGAAATTCGTATGAATTTAAAAATAATTTAAGGGGGGTAAGAAAAAAAGAAATCAGATTGCTATTTGAAAACGAAGTATGCATCATCCGTAGTTATATCGATGTATTCTTTTTTTGTCTTTGATTACCTTTAATTGAGCAAAATCGGGTTCAAAGAATAGGGGTTTTTGGAATTTGATGCACACAAGTTGTTTGATAATTTGTTTAAATGGTAGTTCCTGGAAAATGATAATTTGTTCAAGAACCTAAAGTGACATAAGAGTTTTTCTAGCATAGCATTTTTAGTCTATTAGTATTTTCAGGATTGGAAAGACAGTAAACAAAAGACATAATGCTTATGCACACAAGTAGATTCTTATAGTAATGGAATGATTTAGAATTATGATAATTATACATTAACATCTCTCTATCTAATTATTGGTTAACAAATATCGAGCACTGTTCAAGCACATGTATTGTTTAAATTGTGTGAATGCTTGACGTAAGGCCTATGTCTATTCTAGCAGCCTTTTTTAAATCCATTCATCTGGCAGGTCATCATCCCCTATGTTTGTTATTGATTTCTGCCTCCAGGATCCAATCATAGCATCTGAAGGTAATCTTTCTTATTCTTTTTTCGTTTTTGTTTCTAATGTTTATGTCTAATCTTGATTGCACATATATGAAGCATTTGCTAAATGCCTAAATAACTGATTTCATGCCTCTCATAGATGACTTTTTACATCATTCCTACAATATTTACTGATTAGCTTTATCTGCAGACACAATGATCATGTGAAATTGTTAGAAATGTTGTTGCAAATACAGTTTCCTTAATGAGATTGGTAAGTTGCTCTATTTTAGCAGTGTTAAAATTTTGCGCATCTAATTTTTAACTCTTTTTACATGTATATTAAGTTCTAAAGGGTTAGAGTTTTGCTTATACATGTTTCTTTTGAATTGAAATTGAGAAGCTGATGGAATTTTAATTTTTCAAAGCTAACATTCAGGCCTTTTCTTTTTTGAAATTTTGTTGCTTACTTCTACAGTTCCATTTGATTCTATATTACAATTTTGGTCAAGTTTTGCCCCTCAAAAGGATTTTCTGCCAACAATGTATATTGCATTAAAAAAATAGTTAACCTAATATGGTTCTTGAACC
This sequence comes from Nyctanthes arbor-tristis, assembly GCA_963692815.1. Taxonomy (NCBI): domain Eukaryota; kingdom Viridiplantae; phylum Streptophyta; class Magnoliopsida; order Lamiales; family Oleaceae; genus Nyctanthes; species Nyctanthes arbor-tristis. The sequence continues at coordinate 10,096 of CAVNYN010213199.1, forward strand.
ATTCTTACATTTGCAGTGATATAATTCATTTATCATAATTGGTCAACTTACAAGAACGTGTTTGTGGACCATTACTCGAGTTGTTGGCTACTGTTGTAAATCCTTGAGCTTCATTAATAGAACTTGGGTCAAGAGCATAATTGGTTTAAAAAAATGATCCTTTTATATACCAAGTCCTGATTGAATTTGCCTTTCAGAATCCATTTTTTATCAGGTGACTGGAGTTAGACGTGTGCTCTTCCGATCTTATTTGTTCTAATAGTTTTTGTAATTCCACGGCAAAATCAGCTTAAAAAGTGCAATATTTACAATTTTTGTTAGACCCTAAATCTATATATATGCTGAAATTGCATATTGTACTTATTGTGACTGCTAAATTGGAGACATTGATTATTCTAAAATTTTTAACCTACCAATTTTAACCTACAGCCTCAAATTTGCCAAGAACAATTTTGCAGTTATGGCAAAATTTTTTCTAAGATACCCCTGAAAAAAGCAGAAGATAAACAGCTGTTCTTGAAATTGTTTATTGTATAGAAATTGTTTATTGTATAACAGTAACTTCCGAATTAGTGTTGATGTATTTATCAAATTCCTGTTCTTTCGTAATTTTTCCAAATTAATTTACATATATTTATTTGCAAGTTCCTGTTTTCATCCATCTTTCCTTGAATTTGTAGCAAATACCCTACTTTCTATGTGTGTTACTTGTGAGACAGCCAAATGAATGTTAGTATGGCTGACTTGATTTATATATTATTATAACAAGAAAACTAACAATTGATTTTAACTTTATTTGGTGGTCGGTTATTAAGGGGACTGATAGAAATAATGTGCTTTGTTGTACCTTAACTTGGGCACAATGCTTTCACACATGCTTTATATATATGCAGCTTCATACTTGAGTTTACAGATTTTGGCTTTTTGCATGTGAATCTGCATATACACCTCGTTAATTTCTTTTCTTTTCTTTTTTCTGTAAGTGCCAAAATATTGGTCAGTAAAATACTTCGTAACAACATATTTCCTTTCCCAAGTCAGTTTTCTTCACCAACTTTACATATATGTGGCTGTCATTTAATTTAACTCTATGATGCTCTTGGTATGCTAATCTTTATTTTTTCCCCATGAATTTTTTTTATCATTATTTTTCTTCCTGACAAAATTGATCTTTTTTTAATGTATTTTTCTCTGTAATTTTGTTACTTTTTCTATGCACTTATAGTAATTTGCTTGTAATTAGATTTAGCTAGATGTACATGACCAAGAGGAACAATTTTACTTACGATGAATGAGATTCTGGAAAAGGATGTAACTTGGTATTTAATGTAATTTATCTCCTTTAGCAATTCTAATATTTTCTTCTATAGACAGGTAGAACTAAAGCTTTCATTGACATTTGCTGAGTTTTGTGAGTCTAATTAGTTTCTTGTATGATTTCGAATTCTAAGATATACTAAATTTGTATAGTTTTTCAGGATTAATTTCTATTTAATTATTGCTCAATTCTGTTTGGAGTCCATTCATTTGCGAATCATTTGGGAGATCGGAAGATTCTTTATGAGGACTTTATAAAATTGGTACTGATAAGTGGGAATTCATCTATTATTTATTAGAGGGTGGAAACATTTATTGAACATTATCCAAAAATGTAGAAATCCTCAATCTCAAGAGGATGGAAGCTCATCAGGATCATCTAACATAGCAGGGAAAGCCGCACCAGATGCCAAAATGTTGTGTTGAAGTTGGCGATAATGTAATTTATAAATTCAAAGTATTCAATAAAATAAATTATAAAAATTTTCACTTAAATGAAGGTATTCACTTAAATCTTCTGATAATCTATAAGTAAATACACCTACGACAACCAAGTAATGAGCAAAGAGCAATCAAAGCAATAAAACCCACAATTCTACAAAGTTCAATAGAATCAATTAGAAAATTACCCTTTCAAATCAAAACCACTTAAAAATCTTTCTACAATCCAATAATAAAGAACTTCAAAAACTAACTAATCAAAGCACTAAGTATTACAAAGTAACATCCAACATTCAAAATTCAACATCCAACTCCAACATCCATAATTTAGCATTTTAACATCCAACTCCATTCGAACATCTAAAATTCAAGAAATAAAATTGCAAATTTTAACAATAGTTAAATCAGAGTTTATATGAAAGTTGAAACAAGCTTACCACTTATATAATTTCAATTTCCTAACTTTGTTGCCTATTAGACCTTAGAATTAGAATTTAGAAGTTAGAATTTTGGAATTACCTCCAAAGAATCAAAGTTCAATCTTCAATTCTTCAAACTTAAAATTTGGATTCAGCTCACTAGTCACTGCCTCACCTTCATTTTAGTGGCATTTCTGAATTTCTACCTCTGAACTGGAGTCTGGGATTGGAATGAACGGCCACTGGTCGCTGGTGGTCTCTCGGTGGGCCATTGGAGCTGGAGGTGTGGCTCCGTGCGGACGAGCTGCGCACAGGTATAAACTGCTGTGTGGTCTGCAGTTTGAAGAACAGGCAATAGAGTTGCAGAAGGCCACCGCGCCGGACTGCCGTGAAGGCCGCCGTGCCAGACTGCTATGCCGGAACGAGAAGAAAGCTGGCCTGAGCCCTGAATATGTCGTTAGTTGGTTCTTGGTTGAATTAAAAAATTAGCCAATTAGGGATTTCAAGTTTCAAGTGTCAACTCTACCAATTGAATGAGGATTTAGCAACGAATGTTAAGATTTTTTTGGGCAGGATAAGGGGTAATATTGGGCTGGGCGGTTTTGTTGTTAAGGGCCATTACCCCTAACCCAATCTTCTTTACACCTAGCCCACAGACATTTTTTTTTTTTTTTGAATTTTTTGTTGGACGAGGCTAGGAATTATGGCGGCCCTCCCCCAGATCCGTCCCTACTTTTATGTCATAACTGCACATCCTAAAACACCTCATATTATATGGTGAGCCGTTCACACGGTGGGTGCATCTAGACGACCACTTAAAATGTTTTTTTTTAAATGACATTGATATAATTATCGTTATAATTTGAATATCATGAGTAAATAGTGTTTTTAAATTAAAATGTGAACTTTCAAGTTATACTCACAAATCATAAATGTCTCTTAATATATTATGAGTTGCATTGTCTAGTATCTAAGATGAACACCTCTAATTAAATACCTAAAATGGATAATTAATCTTAACGATTTTGTTTATCATTATAACTATTTCTATTTATTTAAGCGAATATTGTCTTAAATTAAAAGTGGGCTTTCATGCCATAAATGTATGTCCAAAAATACCTCATATTCTACGGTGAGCCGTTCATAGTGCGGGCATATCTATACGATCACTTAAAATATATTCTAAAATGAGTGAATAATGTTATTAAATTAAAATTTGAACTTTCAAGTTGTACTCACAAGTCATAAGTATTTCGTAATGTTTCTTAAGTCGTATAGACTAGTATTTAGATATGAACACCTTTAATCAAACACCTGAAATAGGTAATTAACATATAACGATTTTGTTATCGTTATAATGATTTCGAGAACTTTAGGATAGAGTGAAGAGCTACGTGAATAAAAAGTGACCTTTTAAGTCCTAGTGAAGAGTTACGTGAATAAAAAGTGACCTTTTAAGTCTTACATAAACGTCAAAAAATATCTCTTATTATATGGTGAGCCCTTTATAGGTTGGACACCTTAAGACGACCACTTAAAATGAATTTTAAAATGACAACAATATAATTATCATTTTACGGTTCCAATATCTATGACTAAATAGTGTAACGAAATTAAAATTTGAACTACAAGCCATAAATATTTCTTAATTTATAGATCGGATTTGTATGGACTAGTATTCATAGATAAACACCTATTACCGATGACCTAAAATGGCTAATTTATTGATAATGATTTAATTATCGTTATAAAAATTTTGATATCTTTTGGATTGAAGGAATGCAGCTGTGAATGAAATGCGATGTTTCATGTCATAAGTACACATCAAAAAATGTGTTATAATATATGGTGGGCCGTTCGTACGATGGGCGCATTTAGACAACCACTTAAAATATATTTTAAAATGATATTGGCATAATTATCGTTGTAACGATTTGAATATCATCGAGTGAATAGTGTCAATAATTAAAATTTGAACTTACAAATTGTACTAACAAGTCATAAGTGTTTCTTAAAGTGTTGAGAGTCATATTAACTAGTACTTAGAGTTGAACACCTCTAACACCTGAATTGAATAGTTAATTCATAACTATTTTATTATCGTTATAGTGATTTCGTTATCTTTAAAATTGAGCAAATAGTGCTGTTAAGTATATGTGGTTATCTAGACTCTAATTAGGATGTATTCTACCTAGCTACTTAAACAGTTAATCTAGTGCAAAGTGTGACGTGACCTAGATATATCTGCTCGAGTATGTATGTGGAAAATAAACAGCACCAGAACTGTTGACGCAGAAACCCAAATGAGAAAAACTGCGCGCACCCTTGCTGGGGGACAAACTAATTCACTAATCACAAGGTAAGTTTAGTACAAAGAAAGATAATTAAGTGCTATCCTAATAGACACAAAACACTGAAAAGTTAAACTTATAAAAAACTCCATTTTTTTGCCTTTTGATATGTGACAACTTCCATTACTCATTCTTTCTCCCACGCTCCTCTCAGAATGTACATCAAGCTCCTAGAAATCTACCAAACTCATCTTGGGATACGTGAAAGTTACTTTCAACCTTAAGTGGATAAGTCCCTCGCACATATACAGTTGCCTACTGCGCATTCTGAAGGGCTGTCAAACAAACACAACTTGAAAGCAAGAAAGTCCAATTTACAAGACAAAGTCTCGCGTGTTATGGCAGTGTTTGTTTCTTCTTGCGGTCGAGCTTCTTGAAATATTGCAAAGATAAATATTGCTCAACTGTGTATCTCCAAATCTCGACCTATAAGTATATATAAAATTGATCTTTGAATTCTTGTGCAAAACAAGAATTAAAGATATCAAATTCATGTAAAAAACACAATAAGGAAAGTTAGAATTTTAATACACCATAAACACAAACTTTCCTAATCTCATTAGGAGTTGACATGCATGAATTGTAAACCTAGTTAAACATGGTAATCTAAGACAACTTAAACTAGAAAACATAGAATATGCATGTTAATAAAATTCTTGATCCTCAAGAAAGGTACTCACGCCCCAACCTTTCTTTTCGGTCAAGATACATATTAAATTTGTCTGCTAATAATAATACACATAAATAAGGTCATACAAACACGTAACAATATTATTAAAAATTGACCCTTTATATCATAACAACACTTTAAAATGTCTAATATTGTATGGTGAGTCATTCACAGCATATGCATATATGGACGACCACTTAAAAATTTTACAATTTCATTCTTATAATTTTCATTATAATAATTTAAATATTATTGAGTGAACAGTGTCCTTAAGTTAAAATTTAAACTTCCAAGTCATACTGACAAGTTATGAGAAATTCTTAGTGTGTTGTGAGCCCTATTGACTAGTATCTAGAAATGAATACCTCTAATCAAACATCTAAAATGGATAATTACCTCATCACGATTTCGTAATCGTTATAATGATTTTCTAAATATTTAGGATTCAGTGAAGACTACCGCGAATAAAAAATGACATATCATGTCATAACTGTACAGCAAAAAATACCTCATATTGTATGGTGAGCCATTCATGGGGTGGATGCATCTGGACGACTACTTAAAATATTTTTTAAGATGACATTGATATAATTATCGTTATAATGACCTAAATACCATTTGAGTGAATAGTGTTCTTATATTAAAATTTGAACTTTCAATTTATGCTCACAAGTTATAAGCGTTTTTTAACGTGTTGTGAGTTGTATTGGCTAGTACATAGAGGTGAACACCTCTAACGAAACACCTAGAATAAATAGTTAACTCATAACGATTTCGTTATCGTTGTAATATCTTTATGATTGAGCGAAAACTGTAGTTAATAAAAATTAATGTTTCATGCCACAACAGCACGTCAAAAATACCTAATATTTTATGGTGAGCCATTCACAGGGTGGGCCCATCTAGAGGGCCACTTAAAATGTATTTTAAAATGACATTGTTATAATTATCGTTATAACGATCTATTTGAATAACATTGAGTGAATAGTATCATTAAATTAAAATTTGAAGTTCTAAGTTATACTCACAAGCAATAAGCATTTCTTAATGCTTTGTGAGTTGTATTAACTAGTATTTAGATATGAACATCTCTAATGAAATACTTAAAATGGATAATTAACTCATAACGATTTCTTTTTCGTTATAATAATTTTTATATCTCTAGGATTGAGCGAATAGTGACGTGAATAAAAAGTAACATTTCATGCCATAATTGCAGGTCCAAAAATCCCTCGTATTCTACGGTGACGGTGAGCCGTTCACAGAGTGAGCACAACTAACCTTCACACATCTTGTCACAATTGTACGCAGGATTGTACTTGAACAAGATAAAAACAAGAAAATCACGCCAACATTAGCGAGTAGAAATGGAAAAAGGATAAGGAAAGAAACCATTGTTGAATCTTGGCAGCGAATACCTCCATCAGGACATTAGGAATTATCATCGTTGGATCGCCCAAAAGAACCCCCATTATAACCTTGATGATCAACTTGATGGACGTAGTCAAGAAGCTGGAATTGCCCCCAAGCCCAGTTTGATCACAAGGTGTACGTATACTAGACAAAATATTATTTATCTACACATCACATCACTTTTGAATTAATAATAACCATCACATGACCACTTATATTTGTGTAAAGGAAAATGCTGTTGGTATAACAAATTATTCAAACACACATATGACACGTGATAGTTGATAAAAAAGTGATATCTTGTATGATTAAACGAGATCATGTCGTGTATGTTTGTACAATTTGTTGTATATATAGCATTGCTCTTGTGAAAATCTTTGTCTACAAGTGAAAATTGAAATATCTATAAAAGGCTCTGATTTACACTAACAATAATTCACCACCTCACTTATGTCAAGTGAGGTAGCGAGATGTGATTGAAGATTGGGCTTTGAAATTAGAGGCCGAACTGTTTTTAATCATCCAATGTAAAAATGGGGAAAGGAATTTTTAAATGCCCATACTGGGCAAAGCGTCCAACATTGTAAGAACTTTTTTAATTAATGAAACACTTGAGAATCTGGTGCTAAGTGTGTACACTTTAAAATTATTATCAGTTCAGGAATTTTAAAACTCCCAGGGTTATCTCCTCGTAAGAGCATCTTCAGCGGAGGGTTAAGGTTATGGGGTGATTTAAAAGAGAGATAGAGAGAAAATAATTATTTTAATTAAAGGTGGATGAAAGGAGGTGCAGAGAAAAAAAGAGAAAGAAATGTGAAAAAGATGAAAGAGAGATAGAAACTCAAAAATAATAATAAAATAATAGTAGAGAAGGTGAAGACGAATTTATATTTTTAGACCTTATACATGACACGATGAAGGAAAAATGAGGGAAAATTAATGTAAATGAGTGTAAAGTTATTCAAAGACAAGGAAAATTAAAAAGAAAAAGGAAATATGTGGGGCCAACTTATTTTTCTTGTCTCTATATCTCTCTTCATAGACCATCCCCAAGAACATTGATATTGGAGATGCTCTTATAATTGACCGTCAAAGTGGAAAAAAAAAAAAAAGGAAAAACGAGCCCGACAGAATCAAGGCCCAATATGATGAAAGCCCTCGCTGGGTCGGATCCCCTCAGTCACTCAGCGAGTCCATTTTCACAATACTTATTTAGATTAGAAATTGTATTTTTCATTTCATTCGACGTTTTTTTTTTTAAATTACAAAAAAATTGTATAAGAGGGGAATCAAACACCTGATCAAGAGTTTAAAAGTTAACTAAGATGTCATTAGCTTGGCTATGTCAATTATAATAAAAATTTATATATTCTAATTAGTCATTTTTCAAAACCTTCCTCTTCATGTGGTTTGTATGAATACACGTTATGTGTATTTGAAATACAAATTGCGTGTATTAAATACAAGTGTTGTTTATCTATACACGCTATGTAAGGTAGGAGATTTGAACATTTGACAATTGAATTTAGCACTCAGGCCTTAACCACTTTGTTTATTTTCTTTTTGTTAAACTTTTTCACTAATAAATTAAAATATAAAATCTGAAAGGCTAATTCTAAAACAAACCCCGATTCCTCTTAATTCGTTTATTCACTATCTCCACCTTATGTGTTGGAGAGTTTAATGTTAATTGATCTTGGTGAGTTTAATGTTAACTGATTATTTTTTTATTCTTTATTTATTTATTTATTTGCATTTTATATTTTTTAACGATTTTTGAAAATGTGACGGGTAACAGGTATTTTTTACCTTCTCAACCCGAATCTCCTACCATGTAATCGATTCAAACGGGTACATGTCGGATAACGGGTGAGGCGTATCTGACTAGAATATTTGATAATTATAGAGGTGACAAATTTAAATTTAATAATATTGTACATTTACCGTTAAAACTTATGTTTTCGAATGTATTGAATGATATTAATAAATTTTTCTCATTATTGTATATGTACGAGAGATTAGATGTAAGAATGTAGACTGTCTTTTGAATGATCTTGAATTTCACGATTACTAAGTCAATTCATCTTATTGATTCAAGTAATTTATACTTCTGTTTTTATATTTTCCAAGAAGTGTAAATATTACAGATTTATTTTGTAACTATCTAATGATATATTTTAATAAGTTTTTTACCCGTGCAACACACTAGTGGTTTAATTGGTATAGAAAAATAGCATTACTAAATCTCAAAATCTGATCTTCCAACAAATGAAACCAAGAATGGTGTTTTAAGTGATATTAGCTACCAGTAACGAATAGAAACTGAGGATGATTGAAATGCTTCCGTACAGAGTTGGCTTCACAAATGAAGGCGGATCTAGCTGGCTTTGGCAAACGGTCCCACAATTTTTTTTTTTTTTTTAAATTTCGGGGGTAAAAAACGAAAATTTTGTTGCTTTAAGTAGAATTAAAAATTTTTAACTATCGTTACCTCAGAAAAAAAAAATTAACTATTGTCCGTGTTCAGTAAAATTGTTAGATCTACCCCCGTTGACAAGAAGAAAAGAACATAAAGTTATAAGGATGGACAAATATAAATAATTATTCTTGGAAAGTCTCTACAATTTCTTATTGCCTTCTTTGTTCCTTCACGCAAACTTCAACTAATTGCCAAAAGGTCTATGTCCGTAGAGTGGTGCTCTACACAAAACTTGTAGAAATAGTATTGAAAAAAGATCAATTTTATAGTATTATATCTCACAAAGACTACAACTAACCTAACAAATTATACCAATGTTCGCTGTCAAGTTGACCATTATTTATTTTTAAGGTGTTGAATAATGCAAAATTTGAACCCAAACGGCCAAAAGTCATTAGCTTCAATATTATACTACATTACGTTAGATACAAAAGTGGAAAAAGCAAAAAAGAATGTTCTTTTACTATTGTTTTGATGCATGCATTGTAGAATTGATGGGACAAAATGACAAGAACTTATATTAGATAATGACGTTAATAATAAATAACGAATTATGTCGGTTCATTTATCTGACTAAATTGGTTATACTTTTAGGCTACCAAATTGAATGGAGTACAAAAATCTTAGTTTATCTTGATAAGCTTTCCATAAAGCATAGACTATAAATTGCTCACGGATGTGTGTGTGTGTGTGATAATACGCTTTTGGAGTTGGATTCAAGAAATTGCACTGGAACAGAATTCTTAGTTTGACATGTGTATTTGATAAGTGACGGATGTTTAGTGTTATTCTTATAGCAGTAATAATAATAATTAATTAATTCGAACACATGATAGCTTAAAGGAAATACATAAAATCACATGTAATTAACTCTCTAACTATATATATATATATATTGATTATTGTTCAATCAAATCAAGAAACATACAAACTAATCCTTTATTTACAAGATTAGAAATAAAAAAAAAATGTTATCTACATATTTTATTGGGGCATTTAAAGTACAACCTTTGTCTAGTCACCCCCCCCCCCACCAAAAAAAAAAAAAAAGGTTGGGCGGGGGGGCGGGGGGATGGGATCAAATTAATCCCAAGAAAAACAAAGAAAAAAGGTAAAAGCAAAATCTCTTACATGACAGAAAGGAAAAGCAGAAAAAGGTATTACTGACGTTGAATCCCAGCGGCAAAAACTTCGACTATGGCGTTAGATATTAACATCGTTGGATCGCCTAGTAAAGCGGCCAGTATGACCTTGAGGATCGACTTGATGGTCGTAAAGAAGGTATTCCCACGACCACAGTTTCTATTATGCCTAACCAATTCCTTCAAGTCCATATTCTCCAGTGCCAATTCTCCATGCCTTAAATATGCCTCGTGCACCATTTCCGTTATACAATGCACATGAAAATGGTACTTCTTGCACTGGGACTGATAAGACCAACCAAGAACCCTTTTTTCGTCGCGAGATATCTTCTTCTTCCCACACTTTCCACATTTGGAAGAGACCTTCGTGACTAGATCAAATACCATGCCATCGATCACGAGTTTCTTCTTGAAATTGCGGCAACACGGGTGTAAATCGAGGTTGTCCTCCTCCGAGTGGTAGTTGAAGCCACATATGTCCTTGCCACACGCGTCACATACCTTTGAAAACTCCCTTCGGTTCTTTCGACCGGGCCTCGTGAAAGGTTCGGGGTGAAATGTGAAGATTGAGCCCCCGAAATTCTCGTGTGTAATAGTGGGTTTTGGGAACCGGCACTCCTTGTGGAGCTCGTGGCCGCATAGTTTGCACATGTACCTCTCGCCGGAGCCCTGCATCTTGCACCCGTCACAATTGAACAACTTTGAGTATGATTTGAGCTCGTAATGCTCAAAGCAATCGTGACTTGACGATCTGCCGGCTAACATCTGCATGTTGCGATCTTCGGGATAAAAATAATTGAACGTTTACTAGAGAAGATAAACAATTCTCAGCCAGTTTCAAACAAAAGTTTTATAAAGAAAGTACGATATGTATGGTCAAGTATTTGTTGTAGAGAAAGCGTATATTTGTTATGAGAGATTGAGAGAAAATTTTTGATGCAAAGAAATGAAGTTATATATTTATAAGTGCAGTAGACGCGTAGAAAGCGTGTTATAAGATTTGATCTCTCATTTGTATTTGTCTATGTGTAAATTCAGGGTCATTTGCATAGCAATTTCCTTAAACTCGGATCCTCAAAGCACACAACTCTCAAGTTGCAAGTTAATCTTACTGACTTGCGTGTCAAGTCTCTCTAGCAAGACCTTCTTAATTAAGCAAAAGCTTCCACGCTTTTGGGCGTAGTACTTTACTCGTTCGACCGACCATGTATTGACTCGTAATTGTCGTCAAGAATTCTTTCTACAGTAAACATCGAGGGATCTCGATCCTATTTGCCTGTGAGATTCCTTTTCTCTTCAATATTAACTAGTCTTCCACGGCAAGTTTATAAATATATATCAAGTCATTAGAAGCCACCTCTACATTGCACACAATTTATGGTATGATATTTCATTTTATTGACAAAATTAAGAACCGACATATGAATTTGTGGGACTTATCACTTATTTATTGTTAGAAACTTTTAAACACTGATGTGAGTCCGTGACTAATAAGAAATGTCGTATCTTAAGCACTCCTGAAGTAACAGATTTTTTATTTTTTCAATTTTAATTTAATTTTTTTTTGGTGGTGATGAAAATATATTATCACAAAACAAGCAAGTGGTTTTTGCAACATAATTTCTAGGATATATCGTGTTAATATTTTGCAGTCATCATTCATATATATATATATATATATAATTTCCAAGAAATTCTTGGATTGCCTTTTTTTCGTCAGTAAAGATACAACTCTGTTGTGAATAATAAGAATAATTAATTTCAATGTTGATAGATATTTTGTACCATAATTTCTAGGATATATCGTGTTATATCATGCAGTCATCATACATATAATTTCCAAGAAATTCTTGGATTGCCTTCTTTTCGTCGACAAAGATACAACTCTGATAATAATTAATTTCAATGTAGATGGATGGTATTATTATTTTTAAATTAAGTTGATGTATTGACAACATTAATGAGTGCATGGAACCAACGGGATAACGTGCTCTCAAAAAGATAAAATAAAAAATAATGAATAAAGATGCAATGGCCAAAATTGTCACGTAGCAGATAGTGGCACCTATAATTCTGTCACGTCATTAGATTAGTTCTCTACGATGAACGAATCAATCAGATTGTTTCAAAACCACATTGTTCACCTATAATTATACTTTCTCTGTCCCAAATATATAGTTCTCTCCCTTTATTAAGATGTTTAATTTGTATTATCTTACTAATTTACCCCATTTAATATTTAGTTAGAACTATTACTTTTTAATTTTACTCATTCATTAAGGGTAAATAAGGAATGCATATTGCAAAATGTATCTTTCCAGTATAATTCTTAAATCCGTGTGAAAGAATAAAGGGGACTCTATATATTTAGGAATGAGGGACTAATAACTAGTAATTAATTTGGGCAAAATTGCAACTTTAATTTGGTGCAACCGAATATATATTGCCTTGGATATGCTGGCTGAATTCCAGCGCCTTAATGCCAGGTGTAATCGAGTGGCTCCAGTGCAATCGAGTTCTAGTTGGCAGGGTGATCACCAGTTGTTGACGGGTTATTTTTTGTACGCGGATGTAGCCGTTGGTGATAGGGGTACGGGGATAGGTGGAGTGGTTTGTGATCCGAATTGTGTCATCCATATGGCGTTTGCTTTTAAATTTGAGGTAGTTTGCAATGTGGCTATTGCGGAAGCTTTGGCTATTCGATATGTGCTATTGCGTGTGAAGGAGTCACAGTTCTCACTATAATGTGTTTTCACTGATACTCTTCGAGTGGTTCAGAGTTTGAAGGATCACGAGCAATGTACTTCCATTTCTCTTATTGCTAGGGATATTATCCTTATTTGTAATGATATGGGGTGTGGCTCTTGTTCGTATATACCTCGAGTAAGGAATAGTTTAGCACATTCTTTAGCTTCCTATGCTTTGAATTATTTTGGTGCTAGAGTCTGGCTTGACTGTATTCCGCTATTTCTCTCTCCTTTTGTTGGCGATGTTATTAATGAATGAATTGTTTTTTCAACAAAAAAAACATGGTGCCATTTATGTCAATTACGAAAACTTTGAAATGGATCCCACTGAGATTTGATTGGTCCAAATTAAAATGTAGATGTCTACCTTCGTTTTTCTTTTTTTAAAATCAAATCATCTTAACTCTTTATTAACACCTCAAGTTATTTTCAAATAATCTGGCAATGAAAGCAGGGGGGTCATGCCATACACGAAACATGCACCTCTTAAGACCGAATCTAGCGGGGGCATGGGCTATAGTATTAGACTTTCTACTAATACAACAATAGTTAGGAAGAGAAAATGTGGAAATGAGAGATTTGATCTTGTGGATAACGACACCTTCCTCATTCCTCTCTGTTGGTTGGTTGAGTGTCTCCACTGCTCGATGACAATCTGATTCAATTGCTTCGATGTGGAAACCTTCTTCGATAACCATTTGTAGACCAAAAAGGATTGCCCAACTTTCTCCAACAAAAGGACTGATCCTGCCTTGAAGAACTCGTGTGAGACCCGGCCCAAAATAAATTTACCCTTGTCATCACGCACAACAACACCCACAGCAAAATAGTTTGCATTGTCCTTGACTGCTGTATCCACATTTACCTTGAGCAACACCGCCTTAGGTATAGCCCATGACTGTGCCCCTGTCTTACTCTTCATCTGCTCCGTGCTGGATTGAACTTTATAACCATTTGTAGATTTATATTCCGCAAGAAAACCTGTAGCCCCAAAGAGAACCTCGTCAGCTTGTACCAATTTGTTCTAAAAAAGATGGTTATTCTTCTAGACCCAACACTTCCATGCGATGATAAACATGAGTTCCAACTCTTCGATGTTGAAAATCTTCCAAGCAGTTAACAAAATTTCCCCAGCAGAGAAAGCATACATCTGTGAGATGAAAGTACCAAACAAACTGTTATCCCACACGTCTATGACATATTCATTTAGTTTAGTATTTGACGCGTTAAATTAATATTTTATTAATAATCAATGTTAAATTAAATTAATGTTTTATGATATGTGGTTTATCATATTGAATTAAGCTAAAGAAAAAGTTTTGAACTGATTTAATTTTACTTCTTTATAATTATGGCATCAATCTCACGAGTAGGTATTTTATTGAAATGATAAAGAAGTTCCAATAACCCAAATTTTGAACTATTAGAATTTTAGAGAAATATAAAACATTTGAAGATAGCCTAGAAACTAACAGAATAGATATATAAAACACTAATAGATAAAAAATAGTATAAGATTAGAGATTAATTTAGAGTTTAATTAGGAATCCATGTGTGTGTGTATGTATGTATGTATGTATGAAAAAAAATAAGATTAGAGATTAACTTGTAATCTCTAAACATATTTATATACGTATATATAATATATATTAATATGAGAATGTGTATAAGATTGAAAGTATATAAAATTGAAAGCATATATAACCAGGAGAATAGATATTTATTTATTATTTTAATTTTTTGGGAAAAATATCTTGAGTCGAAAATCCAAATTTAAGATATAACTTTTATTATATATATTATAATATGCATCATAATTACGTATATTTATATATGTGTATAAAATAAAAACACATACACATATAAAAGATATTAAAGATAAATTTGAAGCTTAATTAGTTAGAAATGTGTATTTATTATATATATATATATGTATATATTATTATTAAAATAAATAAAATAGATAAAGGAAGAGGCATATATAAGTAGGATAGTGGTTTTGGCGGAAAAATTTGCATATAGTCATTATCATACTTTAATGTATATAAGATAAGATTCTATCATTGTTATTGGAATTTAATATTTATGTTTTTTATTCTTTTCTTTTTAAATTATGTAGTTTAAAAAAAAAAAACTCTTACTATATTTTCAACTATTTGTTTACAGTTTTATATGTGCAATAATTATTATATTTGTATATAGTTAATTAGTTTTCAATATATATTAGTTATTAAATATTAGAAAATATAAAAAATATGAAGTTAAAAATATGTGGTGTCTTTTCTAAAGTTTATGGGGCGGGAAAGTTTTGTAAAATAGAATATAAAAAATTGTATTCTAAAGTTGAAAAATTGTAAAATAGAGTTTTTTAGTCAGAGATGACCTTGGACATACTTGTAGACAAGGAAATTCCATCGCCGGTGCTCCTGCTAAGAAGAGTCTCTTGGATCACTACAAGTATTTCTTCCAGAAGGGAGACTTTGATGGCTAAATTAAGGACTTGATTGAAATGGATATAGTATAGTATGGGATTACCTTCCATAACAACCCAGTTAGAATCCACTCCCACCTCTAACCCGCTTCACCCTTTCTTTCCTGATACTCGAATGGAAGACTGATCGCAGGCAACTTGAAAGAAGAAAGAAGGCGTGTGGCTGGGCTTGGTTTGAACCAAAGTGGTTTGAAGACCTTCTTCCGTTGAATGAATTCCTGGCGTGAAGTCTCTCTTTAGAGTGGTGGGGTGACTTAGAGGTCTTTATCTTTCATTTCTGTTGGTCTGCTTTTTTTTTGATATTATTATAAATATTATGAATCTTTTTCAAAAAGGTTGATATTATATATTTAATTAACTACAATAAACAACTACATATAACAAATGTGTTATTAATTTAAAACTACTTGTTTTTCATTAAAAAAATGGTAATTTACACTTAACGTCTCTAATCTTTCAAGTATTAATATATCACATCTCTAACATTTATTTTTTCTCCTGTGGGTCCTTAATTTTTTAAGAAATCCTCGTCCAAATTCATGGAAACGGAATTCGTCAATTTCCTCTGTTAAGTTATGGATATTTTTGGTAAAATATAAAAAAATAAATGTCTTAATTTAAAAAAAAAGAAAAAGAAAAAGGAAAAATGGGAGAGTCAAACGGCAGACTGCGACGGACGACTTGATTGTGTAAGCTTTGGTATACCACCTAACACCCTAGTCGAATTCGCCTTTTCCGCAGTCAATAACGTGAACTTTTTCGATATAACTCTAGTTGAGGGTTTCAACGTACCGGTAGAATTGACGATGCAGTACTCCTGGTATCCGGTGCACTGAAGATATCAAGGGCAGTGTTTGGATGAATTGAGGGCACCTGGGGGAGGGGGTGGAACAACCCGTGCACGGTGTTTAAGACAAGCAAATATTGTTGTACAAATGATCCAAGTATTTGTAAGCCGACAAATTATTTTATGTTTTTCAAGACGAGGTGCCCTAACGCATAGAGTTATTGCACATTCTAGGGAGTTAATTGGGGTCTAGTGGATACAGTGACAAGTTCTTATTGGACACATTGAGAGCTCATCTCCAATGTGTCCAATAAGAGCTAGTCACATAATCCATTAGACACTATAAATCCTTATTGGACACATTGAGAGCCCATCGGCGATGTGTCTAATAAGAACTAGTCACATAATTCATTAAACATCATAAATTCATGGACTCCATAGAAGGACTAATATAGTTGTTCGCTAGATGATATGATCAAACCAGTTTATTTACTTGTCCTCAAGCTTTGAATTATGAATTTGTATTTTGCCCTGATATCCCTAGGAATTTTAATATGTTAGTGTGACATCCCAAATTTTCTTACACTTTTGTTCCATTTGTTAGAGTGAAAATGAGGATCCAATGAGATACGAACATAAAATTAAGGATTAAAGTGTTAAAGTGAGAAAAAAATGCAAATAAATCAAATTGGCCCAGAAGCTTCTCGTGACTTAGACCCCAGTTGTCATTATAATATTAAATATATATATATATATATATATATATAGAAAGAAGAAAGAAAAGAAAGAAGAACATAGAGGGAGACCAGAGGGACAAAGAGAGGGATGTCGGGAGGTGACCCTCGAGCAAATTAAAAAAAAAAAAAAAGCTGAAAATTGGACAAAGCTTGGGAGGCGAAGAAGTAGAACATAAAGGTTTAAACAAATATTAATTGTTTTTAAACTTTAATTTATATAAGCTTAATATAAAATTTTCATTTAAGGTTTATAAAATTTCTTGAGAAATTAACACTAAAAACATGACATAAGATGTTTTTCTAAAGAATAAGATGTTTTCTATATGTTAAAGAATGTAAACTTTTAGTTAAATATAGAATATACTAAAAATTAGATATATCTATATATATATATAGATATATCTATGTGTGTGTGTGTCAATTAATGTGAAATTTTGTTTAAGGGGTTAGGAAGATTCTTGTTAATTGTTATCTCTAGTGTGCATTTGACTATATATATTATATATTAGTGTATGTATACATAAAATCTAAAGAGGTAAGGAAAGGAAAGACGGAGGCAACCGAATTGTGGCAGAAAAAAAATGAAGTTGGAAGATTAGGAAATGAGAATAAGAACACAACATTAACATAAGTAACTGTTATTTTCTTTAAACTTGATTTATATAAGTTTAAGGTATAAATTATGTTTAGGAGTTTATAGAATTTTTATGAATATGTAATGGTAGGTTGTTATTTTATTTAATTCATGTTTAAAGGTATCAAATTGTGATTTGATTATGAAATTTGGGGTTCTTGAGGTTATTATAAGCATTTATAGTAAGAACTATAGTTGAAAGTATATAAAAGTATGAGTAATTAAAATAGAAGAAGTTCACTAGAAAGGAATTAGATATTAAGTAAAATTTTATATAATGTTGCAGGAAATGATAAAGATCAAAGAGAATGAAACACGAAATGAGGCTATTTAGCTGGTGAGTGGAGATTTTCCTCTTCTTTCTTTCTTATAAATGAGAGTTAAATTATGCTTGATCTCACATGGACTTGAAATATTTTATAATGATGATGTATTTCATAAGAACTTGAAATGTGTTATGATGATATATTTTTATGAAATGATGCTTCATATTTTTCAGAGAAATGTTCTATTTGAAATATGATTTATAATGCATGAAAACCTAAAATTTGTATCCAATGTATGACTATACTGCCTACGGGCGAAGGGGCCTATATGGCTCAAGCTGATAAAATGATAAGTCGCCTATGGGCGAAGGGGCCTATGGCTCAGGCTGACCAAACGAACGCTGCCCGAGCGAAGGGGCCTATGTGCTAGTTATGGCCCAAACTGGTTGTTGTGCCGCTTAGGGCGAATGAGTCATAAGGTACCTATGTCTCAAGCTGACGTCTACGCGCCTATGACTTGTTATCATGGTCATGTGATGTTGGATTTTTTTTGGGGAAAATTTATGATGATTTTAAAAATAAATGATTTTCATGATACTTACAAGTATGAGAATGATTCTATAAACGTTTTGATGTGAGATGAATTCAAGTTGATAAATTTTATAATGATTGTTAGAACGAAATGATGTTCATGATGTTTTTCAATACGTAATGATTTTATAAATGTTCATATTATGTTGGAATTGAGTTCAAATTATGAAGGTTAAATATTTTAGATTTTGCAAAGTTATATTATGATTTTCCAAAGTATGTTTATTTAAAAACTTCACTCACTGGGCTAGTTAGCTTATATATTTTCTTAAATGATTTTCTTAACAGGTAGTAAATGAGAGTTTGAGCAACACATTGTAGCCGAGCTTGCTATTTCAAAGATTCGAGCCACCACAAAAAAAAAATTATTATAGAGTTTGTTGTTATTGTGATTTATATACTTTCACACACTTAAATTTATTAGGATACGTTGGGAATTCTAAGTAAAATGTATTTGGTTCAGTAAAATTTTTCACACATTAAGTGTTGTTTTTACACATTAAGTGTTGTTACTGGTGATTATGGAAATGATTACATTGTGAAGTGTATTTGGGTTGACGTTGGGCGTTATGTAGGTTAGTTTGTTAACAAAATAGAGAAGATGTTGTCGAAAATTTTTAGGATCATTAGTATGTGTACGAGCCTTGACGGTAAATTCTAACTTTTAGTTGGAATTTATTATCAGCGTACATTACACTTCTAATAAATTAGAAGTACTGAGAGTGGGGCGTATCAGTGAGTCTTTATATGTGAATAATAGAAGGTGTATTCATTTGAGACTTCTAAAGAGTTTTAGAGATTTACAAAATTCCACACGGCTGTACATTTAACCATGCCACCGGCTGCTGGTTGTTCCAAATAGACAGCATGTTCGTACATTTATTATATCAATTAATTATTCAGTCAACCATTCAAGAAACAACAATAGGCTAAAATGAAGCATCGCATCTCCATTGGAGAGATTATGTATACATACAATATAAAAAATACTTTTTTTCATATCAGTAGATGATGAGAATTAGATGAGAATAAGAGTGTTTTCGTCATAAAATATATAATGTAAATTTTAGTGCTTCCAAGAAAAGCAACTTTTATGCTTGGATGTGTATGTGTTTGAGTAAGCTCAAACGTAAATCAAATCTAATAATTTGTACAATAAGAGACTTGGTCAAACATGAAGTAACAAGCCTACAACAGCAGCACGCATGCATTAAGCAGTTTCCTCTCCTACGAAAAAGACACTAATTATTTTACATATTTCTTTTTCACAAAAACTTTTGAGGTATAATTCATGCCTAATTAGAAGAATGAGAAAGATTCTCAAATGACAAATATATAATGGCTACCTTATGCTTAAAACAATTTACGACAATTATCAATATATAAAGATATCATAAAATTTGTAAATGAATAAATGAAAAAAGGCAAATGAACGATCCATTATTAGTTTGTTTATTTATCTATAAATTTGTTTATAGAAAGCAAGATATATTAAAATAAAAAGAAAGAGGTTGAGATCATTCTTCATGAAACGAGGCGTCAATGTTAGTCACTAAAATTAAACTATAAAGAAAATAAATCTAAAGTTGTCGAGCCATATTGTAAATCAAAATTGTGACAGAGATTAATTAAAAAAGGGGAATTGAAAAGAATAGTTATTAAAAAAAATTTAAATTAAGATAATTAATTAATTATGATTTTGGTGGAAGAAAAATGATTAAATTTAACAATTGTTATTAATGTACTATTTTTCCTATGGATATTTTGGTAAATAAAGAACATAGTTTAAATGTGGTGTTAAAATAAATTTTTGTGGTGGAAATATAATTTCCCTATCTACTCTCCTAGTCACATATTTTCGGCATACCGTGTCATACTATAAAAATTCTAAAGAAATATGAAATTGTAACATAAATAAGTGACATTATAGGTGTAACTTAATTTCATTAAATAATAAAAAATTATTTATATAATCATCATCCAATAAAATTACGTCACATCAACACGGGTTAAATTGCTCGTCATAGTATAGTCGGTTCCTTAAGAACTAGTCAATTGATGAGAAGAAGCAATTGTGGCGATTATTCTTCAAACTCATTCAGTCATTCCCTCCAGGTATCGTGTCACACATTCATTTGCGAGGACTACGCGACATAAATTTGTGGTATAGAGTTTAGACTGGGGAATAAGAAAAGTAATACTACATATATAATAATATTCTAATTTCTTATGGGCTATGAAAATAGTAAATTCTTGACGAAGACTTCGGTCATCACTGATTGGATCGGAAAGTGTAATTATGTTCAATATTTCAACATAACAATAGAAAATTATCTTGATATCATTTAGAAGTGGGTGAACGGGAAGTTGAAATTTGACGACTTAACAACATAAATTTTTTTGTTCAACTTTTCAAAGTGTTAGAAAAAAAAGGCTTTTTTTGAAATGAGGGCTAGCCGGAGATTAGGATGGCCACATCCGGTTTCCGTCACAGGATATATATGTACAAACTAACCATTCAATAGCAATAAGAGTTCGGTCCTTGTGCACTGAAGCTAATAAATTTTAGATGTGATATCTTTAACCATATGCCGGGCAACAAATCTTATCTTATGGAAATTTATTTTATATGAAAACCGTATGGCCATTGATGCATAATATTCTAGTATAACTGAAATATTACAACAATTCATGGAGTATGGAGAAAGACTTTTCCTATCTTTTTGAAATAATACATCCTAATAGAATTAATGAAACGTTAAAGTCAACAAAGTTTGAAACACATAAGCAACTAGTTTTGAGGCTACTCAAATCATAATCTTTCAAAGGTGATTTTATTTTTTATTTTTTGAGGCACAAAGGTGATTTTATTTTATTTTATTACTTTTTTTTTTTTTTGGAAATCAAAGCAACCTTCACTGATATATCTCAATACAACTCATTACAAACTACAGAACGAATACACCAAGGGATACAAGTAGTCCATGAGCCTCATAGTACAGAATAAAGAGCAAAAGAAGCTATATTGTGGGCAGTCATATTTCGCTCGCGTAAAATACGCTTGCAAGGGCTACATCCTAGCTCGTCCAGAAGCTTCTTAATTTCTTGGATAAGAGGTGCATTGTGAAGATACTCGGCGTTTTCTTGTAACTCCTGTACTAACATGAGACAGTCTGATTCGACAAAGTTAATACGTATTCCATTGTTTCTAGCAAATTCCAGTCCCAAAAGCAAAGCCATGCCTTTAGCGTCAGCGTTTCGAGGGATACCAGGGAAGTGTTTAGCTAGAACACCGATAACTATACGAGAGGCATCTCGAATAATAGCTCCAATTGAATAGTTACCAAAGTCTTCATTGATTGGAGCAACGACATTGAGTTTAAAGCACCCTCGTGGTGGAGCGGTCCATTTAGTTCCCTCTTTGTCGAAGGAAATATCCTGTTGCTCCGGACTTTAGAAGTATGTCTCTGCTAAGCTCACACTAGAAGCCGCAATGCTGCCAGGATTCTGTGCCTTTCCTTCTTGCAAAAATTTGTTCTGAGCGTACAAATACCACGAGCTAAACATAAAATCTGACAAAGTTTGCGAGCATCACTAGAGGAGGAAATAGCATGTAAAAGGTGATTTTATTTTGATTTAGCAAAATTTAGAATTTGATGCGTAGTATTCTTAAGTATTATTAAAAAAGAAAAAAAATGTTATATATTATGCCAAAAAGCGCTGACTTGAGGTGAAATAGGTGTATTACTCCCATTGGCTAATTAGTTAATTCTCACAAAAGGTCTCTAACTTTTGCACTTTCTATCAACTAGATTCTCAACTTTTTATCAATGATACGTGTCTCAATTTTTCATAAACTTACACAAAGTCTTTTTTTTTTCCTTGATCATTGTAAGAGGTCTTTTATAATACTTTTGCCCTTACTTTTTAAAAAAAGACAAAAAAAATCTATAAAATAGTAAAATGGTATAAAAAAGTCAAATAAAAATGCCTCCTTATAATTATTGAAAAATAAAAATTTTCCCACTTAACTAACTATTCATTCTACCTATTTCCTTAACCTGATTGAAAATAATAAAGTACCTGCACCATTTTTACTTTTTTTTTTTTTAAGAAAAACATTAATTTTTTCCTGCCATATCTGATATTGGGAGGAACAAGCTACAAAATAATGTCTTTTCACCATACCTACATAGTTAACATTCACATTCCAACTCAGTATAAATGATAAATTTTAGTAGTCATTTACAGTAACAAAAAAGGAGACTCACAATTTTATTACTTGTACTTTTCCCTGTTGTCAGAAATTATAGGAAAAAATAATGGTTTTTTTCAAACAAGAAAAATGGTGCAAATATTTGTCACTTTAAATCATGTTATTTATATTGTAATTTACAGCTAGCGTTCCCAACCTTTCAGTCGACAATCTTTAATTTTCGTCGTGAAAGCCCCTAACCTTTCAATAGTGTTACACTTACGGTTTATCTAACGTTTTCCATCCATTTCCACAATTAAGGTCAGGGGTATTATCGTAAAATAAATAAAAATTAAATATTTTAATGTTAAAAAAAAGAGTTGGGAGACCCCCATGTGCTGCGGGAAATAACAGCACTTTGCCGTCATTTTTAGCTGAAAATAACAGCCGTTTGGGCCGCCATTTCCAGCCAAAAATGGAGATCGGAAGAGCGTCGTCCCCTTATGGCAGCCAAAATGGGGGGCCTCTCCCCGACTCTCCCCCATTTTGACGTAAAATTGCAGCCATCTGGACCATCATTTCTGGCCAAAAAAGGAGGGAGAGTCCCCCTTTTCTAACAGCCAAAAAGGGAGAGTCTACTCCTTATATTTGGCTGAAAATGGCAGCTAAGATGGCTGCCATTTCAGGCCAAAAAAGGGGGAGAGTCCAAAAGGAATGGTAGCCAAGATATCTGGCCAAATATGGGGGAGAGTCTCCCCTTTTGGCTTCCCGAAATGGCAGTTAAAATGGGGGAGAGAGTCCCCCTTTTTGGTTGCCAGAAAGGGCGGACTCTTTCTCCTTTTTTGGCTAAAAATGGGGGGCCTAGATGGCTGCCATTTTCAACCAAAAAAAGGGGAGTCTTCCCTCACTTTGCTACCATTTTCGGCAACACATGGAGGGGTCCCCTCTCTCTTTTTTTTAAGCATTAAAATATTCAATTTTTAGTTATTTTACTACTATATACCCCTGACCTTAACAGTGGAAATAGATGGAAAACGTTAGAGAGACCTTAGGTGTAACACTATTGAAAGGTTAAGGGCCTTCACAGTGAAAAGTAAAGGTTGGGGACGTAATCTCAATAAATCTGAAAAGTTAGGGACACTAGCTGTAAATTACCCTTATTTATATGCGCACAATGGTAGCTAGTTAGGTAAGTAGGAAAAATTTTATTTTATTTTTTATTTTTATTAATTTCTATACTTTCTTTTTTATTTTTATTTAAAGTGTAAGGGCAAAATGTCACGGAAGACTTTATAAGTAATCTTCTGAAAGGTTAAGGACTTATAACATTAAAAAAAGTTGAAAACCTAACTGATAGATAGCTCAAAAGTTGGGAATCATTTGTGAAATTAACCTTTGCTAAATAATTACTTTAGAAATCAAGTGATTGGGTGACTGTGTGAAGGCAAAATCATAGTCCTACTAGGAAGGGATCCAGATCTGCTGTCCCCAAATCCCGTCTCGCTCGCTGTCCCCCCAATTAAATCTTTACACGTGTTTAATTAATTAATTAATTAATATTTGATTAACTAAGAAAATGCTGACTTGTAAATTAAATAAACACGTGTAAGGCTTT
>CAVNYN010213200.1:0-27941 GCA_963692815.1 Nyctanthes arbor-tristis
CTGGTCTCTCTTTCTCTACCCAAGCGATGTGGGATTGAGGCTGTCACAATCACCCCACCTAAGGGGTCCCAACGTCCTCGTTGGCCACACTTTCGGTTGGGCTCTGCTCTGATACCATCTGTAACGACCCGCTCCACTTTGACATGATATTGTCCACTTTGGGCCTAGCCCGCACGGTTTTGCTCTTGAGTTCTCACTCAAAAGATCTCATGTCAGATAGAGTGAATCTCTTAACTTATAAACTGGTCTCCTTTTCTTCACCCAAGTGATTATTGTGACAGCCTCAATCCCACATCGCTTGGGTAGAGAAAGTGAGATCAGTTTATAAGCTATGAGACCAACTCCATCTGACATGAGGCCTTTTGGGTGAGAGCCCAAGAGCAAAACCGTGCGGGCTTGGCCCAAAGCGGACAATATCATGTCAAAGTGGAGCGGGTCGTTACAATACCATTTATTTAAATTAGTTTCAAAAAATAAAATAATATTTATTTGCGTTAACAATAACAATAGAGTTAAATTTTGCTGTAAATTATAGTTACATTAACATGATAAAAACAAAATTATATTATTATTTGGTTGATGTTAAAAGTTAATTATTTTTTATTGGGTAACGCAACCTTACAAAATTTTAACATACAAAAAAAAAGGGAAAGAAAACTTATAAAATTTCATATTATTTACTTTATGAAAAATAATTTGATATATATTCTTCACCGTGCAACGCACGGGTGAAAATCTAGTTATTAAAAAATAAAAGATACAATAAAATATCTTTCTCTCTACCCCTTACCCTAAAACATAAGTAACATTAACTTTTACCAAAATGTTACTCTTCTTCATGCAGGGAACATATTCTTGTCGGAAAAAGAATGACGCTATTTCATCATTCCCTTTGTAATCATGATCTATCATCTTCTTCAAATGATCTTGAAGAAAACATAAAAATCTCCTCATTATTTGGTCCATGATCTTTCCCAACGAGAGGAGGTATACATTTACAAATGTATTTTTGATATGAGCCATGGCAACATCACTCAAATGGATCCACTTTATATGCCCATCGAATTGAGAACAAGAATGAGAGCTAACAAATTTAGAATGTTAGTTGTGGGTATAGTCCAAGATTTGTGATATAATGCACACTAGGTGGATAGGAGAAGGTTGAAGCATGAATTGAAAAGGAAGAATCAAGCGTGATAAATTTAATCCAAATTCAGGTTGAAGATGCAATAACTTTGGTGATTAGAGGCCAAAATAGTGCAAACTAGAAGTTTTTGATGGGGTTCAAAATTCAGCATCAGGAACTTGGAGGGGGCTAGGCCTCAATTATGCTATGCGTCCAGATTGAGAGGACTTTGGAAGGTGCGGCTGCACTAGAGGTGGTCATTGCAGCGCAATGCAAGAATAGGCGGCCTCGCGCTTCTAGCTCACCATGAATTCACTGCCTATCAGCAATTTTTTTGTATTTTTTTAATTTCTCTTTTCTTTTCGATATTTTTCTTGTTTACAAAGACAATTAGGCTCTATTTCATTGTAATTGTAATGATACATTCAAGAATTTTGTGAGATTAATAAAAGTGTGAGGAAATTTTCTCTCATTGTCTTGTTTAATATTGAATAATCTGAATTCATCAAAGAGCATGATTAACTCTTTATGGCATTCACACTACTATCGGTATTTAGTTCCGCATCTTTCTTGATGGTCGGTTTAATATATTGATTGTTTACAGGTCGTGAATTCGTGAGTCGTTAGGATTTTTCAATTACAACCGATTTCTGAGTCGATTTTCAATCTAATGTGAGTTCTTTTGACTTAGTTCCAATGTGGGTTCACGTCGATTGTCCTTTCAAGAACTAAGAAGATTAATATAAATAAATTCATAGTACCAATATTCTCAAACTTTTTGGTGAACTGGAGTGTCGTGCTATGTACTATTTCACAACATTGATGTTGTGATGCCAGTTTGGAGTATTATGTTCTTACCTCATAATATCAACTCATTTTCAGAACCCGTTTCTTTGTTTAGATGTTGGTACTATGCCTCAGTTGACACCATGGCATATTTGCGCAATTTGCACTATATCACGACATTCATAATACACCAGTTTGAATTCAACCAGTTTTTTCTTTTAGTTCTACCGATTCTTTTTTTTTTTTGGTAGGAAAATGTATTATATTAATTCAAAGCATCAAATTCAGTAGTTTTTACAATGAAATCCGGTGGCTCATCTAGTCATGTACATGAGTTTGAGAAATTAAGACTATACTAGTTGAACGGGTAGAAAAACATATTAAAATATATCATTAGGTAGTTGCATAATAAATCTGCAACACTTGCACCTCCGTAAAAAATCTAAAAACACAATTATACATTAATTGAATCAATAAGATCAATGGACTTAGTAATCTTAAAGTTCAAAATCGTTGAGAAGACAATCTACATTCTTGCATCTAACCTCTCGTATATATGTAATAATGGGGAAAATCTATTACCATCATTCAATACATTCAAAAACATAAGTTCAACGATAAATGTACAATATTATCAAATTTAAATTTTTCATCTATTGTAATGCCCAGATTTCTAAGAATTCGAAACGCTACTAAAAATCTCATTTTCATTATTAAATTTAGTAGGGTAAATTTTTTTTTGAACAAATAAAATGGATAAAATTCAAGAATAGTATATGTATTTTCAAATACATGATGATACTTTCAAATACATAATACCCAAAACGTATGTTTATAGTTGTCGACAAAAGTAGTTAATCAAAATGATACCAATGAAGTATTTAGCAAAGGAGGACATTATGTAACATTTAATCAAAATATTTAATTTACCCCGCTCATCTCCTCGTCAACACTGAGCCCCTTATTTTGAAAGGAGGGTAAGTTGTGGTGAGTATAATAACAATATTATACTCAGTGAGGTAAAGATAATTAATCCACGTCAAACCAAACATACGATCAATAATCATAAATTCTATTCTTTAGACTTTAAAATTTTTCAAATTTGTACTGTGGGATATCCTAAGGGCCTACTTTTGACCCTAAATCAATTTGCGATCCTTTACAACATACATGGTAATCATAATTGTATGGTGGCCCATCCCAAGGGTCTACTTTTGACCCCAGACTAATTTGCGGTCCTTGGCAAATCTTTAGATGCATTTAAGTCACAACCATAATAAAAACATAAGGAAATGACACGATTAATTAACTAAAATTTGCATAATGTAAACCCCAATTCAAAAGTCTTGAAAAAAGTGTGCTTGAAATGTTGCGCGAATAGTGATGTTACTAAAGTTTGGAATTTAAAGGGCACTCGTCTACTAAATAAAAATTTAAAGTGATTTAGTATGTTAAAATTATCATTGAAGGGGAAATCTTAAACTTTAAGAATTTAATTGAATGTTTATGAAAGTTGAAGTGTTAAAAATTTGAGTCCTTACATTGTTTAAGGATCTAATAGATCACTTATGAATGTTAGAATTTATAAATTAATTTGATTGATTTAGGATTTAGGATGTTTATGTTGTAATTAAATTCTTAGGGGTTAAGTTAAACAATTATGATAGTTAGAGAGCTTATATTTAATAGGTTTGAATAGTTTGAGGGTCAAATTAAGTTGAATTAAAAGTTTAAGGACTTATCTGACTAGAATTAAAAGTTTTATAGATCAATTATGCAATACCTGAAAGTTAGGGGTCAAAATTTAATTATTTAAAATATTTTGGGGACCAATCTCGAGTGAAATAATAACCTTAGGGTTTATTTAAAGGTCTTGGGAATATTCTATGTCAAGACTTGAGTTTACATTTAGGGCTTATTTAGATATTCTTAAATCTTTTAGGGATTGAAATACAAAAACCATTAGTTAATACACTATATCTATTTGGATAATACACAATGGAAGTTTGAGGAATAGAAGCACAGATGGACAGAGGAAAGAGTGTTCGGCCTAGGGGGATTTTGTGGGTCAAAATCTGGCCAAAAATCTACAAATTGAAGGTAAAATAAGTAGAAAATGATGCCCTAGGCGTGCTCTACGCATAGATGTATGTATCTGAAAGTATAGTGGTAGTTTTTGGCAGAGTGGTGCGACAGTTTTGGAGCTTCTTTAGTGAGTATGGTGGTTTTCCGGCCAAGATGTTTGCATATTGGCATTCCTTGCGACGATAGGAAGCCATAGACACCAATTTTACTATGTTTAGTGAAGGATTGAAGGGAGGCCAAAAATCGAATATGCTCGGTTTTCACCGAGGTCCGTTGTTCTCTGCATTTCTCTATATTTTTATTTATTTTCTTTGAAGATGATCAGAAACACAACGATAATAAGGTTACCTTGGGTGTCACATGTATAGATAATGCTACTATTTTTTGTTGAGTTACTTGTTTGATGACCTGGTGGGGGCTGTATGTGCCTTTTTGTCCATGGATTTCAATTTAATATAAGGATGCTTTTGCCAGTGTGTTAAATAGTTATTTAATGACAAGTGATCGGGCAAGTGATTTGACAAGGAAATGTAGCACAACTCAACATGAATTGACTCTATGTAGCATTAGCATTTTTTTTCCTTAAGTACTCATGGCATGAACCATGGTAGAATGTAGGAGTTTAGAAAGAAATTGTTACCTTTGTAGCAAGGAGTTTGTTGGTTGCTTGAGTAGAGGACTTGTTAGTGTTTAGCTGAGCTAGCAACATAAGAAAGAAGAATAAAATGTTTGTTGTTTTGAAATTGAAGAAGAAGACAAGTAAGAAAACAAAGAAGAATTACCTTTTTCTTGGTTGTCTTGGGTGCAAAAGAAAGGAATGAGGTTGGGAGCTTTATATAGTTAGTTCAACTGGGACAAGGAGAGACCAAATGTGTAGTTGTTGGAAATTTTGGCTTGCTAGATTTTTATTTGAAAGTTGTAGTTTGATGTATGATTTCGAGTACATTCAATTAGTCGATCGGGGAAGTCCAACGACATAATCCATTGTTATTTGTTCCATTTCCATTCAGCGATTCAAGCAGCCTCAATAATCCTGAAGGGCGCTAATGTTCGGCTTTAACTAGTTGACATGTCATGCATAATCTTTTCACATTACTCTACCAATAGGTTCCTCATAAATCATGACACATCTTTATACCACTAGGGTGAGTAGCATATCTGGCTGAATGAGCCTCCTCAAGAATTTCTTTCCACAGCGCTTCATCTTTGCGTACACAAGCCTTCCTTTAAATAAAAGAGTGTCATCAGTTGATGCCTCAAAACCCTTAGTACTACCAGCAATGCACAATCTCTCATCTTACACAAGAATTTATCATTCTCCTAAGTTTCTTTCCTTTACCGACTGTTCCTACTTGGTCAGATGATCGGCTAATTGTCCCTTACCCTTTCTGCTAAGTGCATCAGCAAAAACATTAGCCTTGCCAGGGTGGTAGTGGATTGTACAGTTATAATCTTTAACTAGTTCCAACCACATTCTCTGTCTCATGTTTAGTTCCTTCTGAGTGACGAAATACTTGAGACTTTTATAATCTGTGTATATCTCACATTTACAACCATAAAGGTAATGTTGCCCAATCGTCAAGGCATGAACTACTGCCGCAAGCTCCAGATCATGCGTAGGGTAGTTCTGCTCGTATGGCTTCAATTGTGGGGAAGCATAGACAATTACCTTGTGGTGCTGCATCAATACACATCCCAAACTCAGTTTGGACGCATCACTGTATATAACGAATCCTTTTGAACCTTCTGGAATACACAGTACCAGTGTAGAGATCAATTTCTACTTCAATTCCTGAAAGCTCTTTTCACACTTATCTGTCCACTGGAACTTCACATCTTTCTTAGTCAACTAAATTAGAAAGCCCCTTAATAAATCTTCAATAATAGCCAGCCAAACCCAAGAACTATGTATCTCATTGATGTTCGAGTGTGTATTCCAATTTTTCACAGTCTCTACCTTGGCCGGGTCAACCTTAATATCCTAAATGGCGACCACATGGCCAAGAAAAGCTATAGATCAAGCCAAAACTTGTCTTCTTAAATTTAGCATACAACTTCTCCTTTCAAATGGTTGCCAACACAGTTCTCAGATGTTCCTCATATTGCTCCATGCTCTTGGAGTAGATCAATATATCATCACTAAAGATAATCAAGAATTGGTCTAGAAATGAATGGAAAACTCAGTTCATCAAATCCATGAAAACAGTTGGAGCATTAGTCAACTCAAATGGCATTGCTGTGAATCATAATATCCATATAGAGTTCTAAATGTTTTCTTGGGTATATCGCTGTCCTTTATCTTAAGCTGATGGTAACTCGATCTCAAATTAATCTTAGAGTCTAGAGAACACACAAGCACCTTCCAGCTGATCAAATAAGTCTTCAACTCTAGGCAGAGGGTATTTATCGTTAACTGTCAGAAGATTTAGCTCTAGATAATCGGTACACATCCTCATTGACCCGTCTTTCTTCTTGACAAACAATACTGGAGCTCCCTAGATGACATACTAGGTCAAATAAATCCCAACAACTCATGTATCAACACCTTTAGCTCTTGTAACTCCTTTAGTGCCATTCTATATAATGCCTTGGACACAAAGTGTGGTTCTAAGTATCCAGCCAATGGTAAATTTGACTTCTCTATCTGGTAAAACACTTGGTAAATGTTCAGGGAACACATCAATAAAATCCTGTACGATAGGTATATCATTTACCATCAGTTCGGGCTACTGAGTCTCACAATAAGCACTAGATACCACTGACATGTACCTTTCTTCAACATTTTCTACGCCTTCATAGCTAACAACATACGGGGTAAAGTTTTACCTCTTACACCGAAGAAGGAAAACTCATACTCTGCGGGTTTCTAAAAGAGGACTTCTCTCTCACGGCATTTAATGGTAGCATAGTTATTGCTAAACAAATCCATGCCTAGAAGACATCAAAGTCTTTCATGTGTATCAAGTACAAGTCAGCCTCTGGATTCTTTCCATCTATATCTAATTTCACAGCTTTAGATATCTCATTAGTACTAACAGTTTCACCTGAGGGGATACTAACCTCTGCAACCTAATCTACTCTTTGATAAGTATTACTAGTTTTAGCATGAAAACTAGTGGAGATGAATGAACTAGTAGCACCAAAGTCAATCAAAACAACATTAGGTATATTAAAAACTGATAAGATACCTATGATTACATCCTCATTTTTCTCAGCCCCTGCTTAGTCAGGGCAAAGACGTGGCCCTTTCCCTTCTTTGCTACCTTTGTACTCTTGCCTCAGGGAACTCAAAAGTAGTATGTCCTAGCTTCTTGTATTTATAGCATACGCCCTTCCCTCTTAGGCATTCTCTAAAGTGGTACTTCGAGTAATTCGGAAATAGAAGCTTTTCCTTAAGATGCATCAATAACAAGCTTCATCTTAGTGATGCTCTCAGACTTACCCTTCTTGTTAGGGTGCTTCCTATTTCCCTTCTAGTGGCTATCCCACTTTCTCTTTCTAGATAGTCTGAGATAGCATGTTGTCGTTCTAGAACTTGGGCATAAGTGCTGAATGCATGGACGGCCATGATTTAACTAATCTCTGGTCGCAGACCCTTTTTAAACCTCCTAGCCTTCTTCTGATCACTGTCGACTAGGTGAGTTGTTAATCTAGAGAGCTGTTTAAATTTCCTTTCCTCCACCAGTGACAAGCTCCCCTATTTAATTTGGAGGAACTCTGCTTCTTTTTTATCATGAAAGGATTGGGGAATGTACTTCTGCATGACCAATTCCTTAAACCTTTCCCATGTCAGTTCATGTTGTTGTGCCTCAGTTCTCGTACGCAAGTATGATTCCCACCAATGGCTAACATCCTCCACCAACATGAACTCAGCGCAAGATATCTTATGAGCATTTAAGCAGGTTATGTGTTTGAAGACCCATTCCAATGCTCTAAGTCATTCCTCTACGGCTAGGGCTCCTGTTTTACTATTGAAAGATGGTGGTTTGTATCGGTGAAATTGCTCGATAAGTTATTGGACGTACCATCTCCAAACTCCTAAAACACGCATTCATTTAGAATTCACTTGACAGAATCATTCATAATACTTACCCACAAAAGGTATTAATATAACATGATTTAGCATAAAAGTGTAGTACAAATGAGTTAACAACTTCATTACATCTCAAGTCTTAATAGAATAGATAATATGCTTGCAATATGAGTTCACATCTCACTGCAATAAAAGATCATACTTAACGTCAGTTCAACACCTAGTTAGACTATAACCTTTCAATGCCACTATTCGTCATCAACATCATCCCTCGTGTGGCTGAGCCCCCTCATCAGCCCTAGCCCTCTTACAAGGGACTGTCTCAATGGTGCTAGAGCTAAACGGCACTTCATCAGCATCCGGAAGCGTCATCTTTGAGTTTTAGTCAAGCTGCAGAGCATCGATTGTTTTTTTCCATCTATACACAGTTAGGGACCACAAGGTGATAGGCGTGGAATCTATCCCACTCCCTAATGATTACAGTAGTGAATGCAGGGTAATCGATGGTAGAAGGTACACCATGCTCCTCAATCACCCTTCCTACAACAAGGCCTCAGCCACCTGTTCCTAGTATGATGGCAAAGAGATAATGAGGCGTCTAGTAGCCTTATAGTGAGTGACTGAATACTCCATACTCAATAGTTCTTGCCACATAACCATTAGCTTCTGAGTATGCTGTCCTGCGGTATGACCCTTGATCTACAAATGGCACCAATAGTCATAGACTAACTTCCTAACTCTAATAGGCTATGGGAAGCAAGTCTTCCTACAGTCTCAGTGTGCGTGCCATCCGATCTACCATTTATGAAAAGAAAGAGTCCATTAAGTCCCCTTCTACATCTTTTAGCTTAATTTCGAGAACTAAGACAATTTAAATTTCTGAAAATTTAAAGCCTAGTATTGCATGCTCAACCATACATCACAAAAGGTTTAAATTATATGGATACAATATTCCTTTTCAAAACATTCAAACTACATCAAAATTAATATATCAAAATTCTCATAACTTTTCATGTTAATAAATTTATATACACATGGATGCAGTTATATCATAAATCATTGTATCCAGAGAAAATCTTTCAACTTCAATGAATAAAATTCTTTCTAAAATATTTTACCTTTTCAGAGTTGGCGCAAAGCGTCGAGAGCGGGTAGAAATACTTGATGAAACATTTCAACTTTAAAATTTCAATTATACAAAATTGAGAAATTTTAGCAAGTCTACAGAAGGGTAGACATTTATCTGATACCATGCTGCAACGCTCCAATTTCTAAGAATTTGGAACACTACTGAAAGTAGCATTTTCATTATTAAATTTATTAGGTAACCTTTTTTTCTGAACAAATAAAACAGATAAAATTCAAATATATAATATGTGCGGAAACATGATCATAATTCTAAATACATAATGCCTAAAACAGATGTTTATAGTTGTTGACAAAGTAGTTAATTGAAATATGATACCAATGAAGTATTTAGCAAAATAGGGCACACTCATAGTACTTTAGGCGTCGGCTACAATGATAAATAAGCATCAGTTTTGAAGCTGATGCTATCAACAGTGACGCACATAGTAAAAGTATACATGTCAGTTTATGGGTGACGCCTAAACTTAACAATAGGAGTCGATTGTGGGTTAAGAGCTAATGCCTATTGTCCCACTTTAGGCTTCGGTTTTAATGCTAGAATCGACGCCTAAAGTGAACAAAAGGTCAGTTGTTTCCTTATTACTCAATTTTTTTTAGTGCCACCAGCAATAGCTATTGCTAGTGACACTGTAAAAGTTAAAACAACAAATGCATAATACATAGCAAAGAAGAAACAACGCCAACACTAGCAATTTACATACACTCTAAACTAATTATAACCAATATAATATAAATCAATGTCAGACTACAATCAACTTTGAACATTAATGATAATGTAATACATAAATTACTCTAAACCACCATAACCTAACCATAAATAACTTAAAAAATTGAAATGTACATGCATATATACGTGTTTGCATAATATAGCTATAATCCGTGAGTAAACCATATTTAAAAAAAAAAACAAAACAAAAAATTACATACAATTATCGACAAACTACTCGGCCCATTTATCCCCAATCTCATCAATATTTGCTAGGCTATATGATCCATCTTCATACACCTACAACAAATCAAATGACATACTAATTACTTTGTTAATAAAAAATATATATATATGCCTACTTAGACAACTCTTACACACTGTTTGGCAACCAAGCGGGATTATAATCCGACACGTGTTGGCCGTTGAAGAGATCTGTAACCGTCAGTCCATGTGGGTCTCTACTCTATTGTCCTCAATTTGCCTCCTCGAGGCTCGTGTTCAGCCGGAGTTAAAGGGGTCCGTGCACAACAAAAGTCTAATCTTGCGGCTGGAATAAAGGAATGTAGGGTGTGTTGGTAATTATAGTTGAAGAAAGTTGGGGTATTCTGGGAAATAGGATAACTGAGGTGGTTGGGCCATTTATGGCTACCTTAATTGTCACCGACACGTGTAGATTATAATCCCTTAAATTATAATCTCCTACTGCCAAACGATTTGTTAGTTTTCGATAAATATTTTTTTCCTTGTCAAGAGTTTCTGAATTGACAGAACATAGTGTGACTATCTCATATATATATTTCTCATCACACAAAAGCTACACTCATCGGATTCGGTTGCTGAGCATGCTAAAATTTTTGAGGAGTTGAAAATTAATTCTAGTGATCCAACCAATAAAAATGGAAACTTCAATAGTTATTGTAACCTTTAAAATTTATTTTTCATACCTTAATTGATTTCCACACGGGAGTGCTAGCCTTATAGCCCCTTGCGTTAGATCGGAAGAGCGCGTGTAGTCTAAATGCTCTAAAGTTTCAATATATATGCACAAGCCACACAAACTCAAACTTACACAAAAAGACTGTTATGTAATATTATTTGCTAATTGCTTACATAAACACAATCTGCGCTGGACACATAAACCCGATCTTTTCAATCCCAAAGTCTTTGTAAAATTGATAGAGTTACCTGAAATGCATTATATCAAAACTTAAATGTCAAATTAAATTTATATGAAAATTGGAAGTGTGTGGGAGGAAGTCTTACATTTCAAAAATTTGCAAAATAGGCACGATTAACCATCACATTGTGAGTAGGTTGGTGATATCATCGACAGAGACATGAATCTCAGACATCTTATAAATAGGGTGGTGAAACACATCCCAATCCATCTCCATATCAAAGAAAGCATTAGTAAGGACAATGTAATTGTCAGACAATGTAATCTCTAGAGGGCGGGACTTAGGGATACTAATGTTGCACCGTCAACAAGATTGCACCGCCTCGAAGACGAGATTTCAAAATTCTCCTATTGTTTACCTTTATCCCTGGATGCTGCTTACTTCGGTAAGTCTTCCTACAGTAAGCAATTGTTTTCTATCATAACACGTGTAACACTATACAAAGAAGCTGTTATATAACTTAAATTTATTACCTCACCTAAAATCACAAACTATGTGGTTCACTGAGCAAAACTTCCGATTGCATCTGCTATCTTAAAAAGGAATGCAGTTAACACTGGAAGATTAAACTCTCTTGCATCATCAACTGACACTTTGGAATGGCCAGACAGGAATTATTGATGGTGCACCAGAGTATCAGGGAGGGATTAGAAAACAATCCCTATTGCCAAAATGTTAGTCTCACTGTTAGAAACAACAGCAAGACGATACAGGATTGGCTTCTTCGAATATTCAACACAAGTGAAAATTAACATTAGCCCACAGTATTGAAATGAAGTCAATACATTCAAAAACCAGATAATTTAATAGCAAGTACCTTAAGCCAGGATGTGGCTTAGGATTGACCGAGTGGCAACTACTACGAGTTGGTGGTCTAACGCACAGACTTGCCACTTTATCGCCAAAAACTTTTGGAGGTATTTCCATACTAAGATGCTAGAAGAAAGGGGCAAACCGCAGCTATATCATATGGAGATAGGCCTGCATTTTTGTTATAGTCTCTTTCCAAACTCACTCAGCGATGCAAGCCTCCACCTTCGATGTGATGACCTGTCTAATGTCATCTCGCGACACGAACCCACTCAGTCCTCTCTTAGTCTTGTTAGGTCATCCATAAACATCTCTCATGGTGACATATAAACAATATCTCCTTACTCGACTTGGATGCTCCTCTTTGCCTAACGTCGCCGATAAGATATCCCGGTGTCTTTTCGGGACAAAATATGCTCCTCATGCTTTATTGATGTTAGACAAAATAAAAATTGGCAGAATATGCTCCTTGTGCTTTATTTCTGCTAGGCACAAAAAACTAAATATAAGTACTTCAATTAATATTAAGTAACTAAAATTATAAATATTGAAAACTTATACTTACAATTTTTTCATAAACCCCTTAGTTTTCTCGTTAGGATGTTCATTATGCGCTTGAGTTTGCTTCGACTTCGAACTTATCTACTGAAAGTCAAATCATCACTTGACTTTAGTTTTCACCCAGTGATAAGAAAATAACAAAATTATGTTATGATCATACCATGGACTCCGAAGTGTCACGATCCTTCTAGAACTGCTCCCACTGTTGTGGCATAATGAATTCATAAAGCTCACAAGAAGATGCATATTTCTTATGCTTCTTTCTAACATAATTCATACCAATAAAATCTTGAAATCTCTCAATCTCACCTCAGCTACTTCATGTCCTCATTCTCAAAATTGAATTGCTTCTACAAGACAACAATGTTATGCAATGTTATCGATAATATAAACTACTATACGATATCAATTAACTACATATAAAGTGATTTGGTACCTTAATGTCTTCCCAAACAAGCTTCTTAAAGCCACACTCGACTGCATTCCAATCAGGGTAGTTTATATGTGCATAAATCCAAACCACACTCCCCACATAACTGCTAAATTCCTTACTAAATGCCCTGATTGGCCTGCCTTACTCATTAAATTGAAGCCTTTTTGTCTCATAATGCTTCTTATTTAATTTCTTACAAGTGGTTGTAAGAAATTTCTATTTTGTTTCTTTGTGCTGCTAGCCAGATCATCTGATGCACTTGAGTAGTCGGCTATCGAGAATGCTCACTACGTGCCTGCCTGCATATATAAAAACACATGCAAGTTAGTGTTACCAAAATCATACCAAGATAGTAACCATGAATAAAGTATGTAAATAATAATATACAAAGATGCAAGTAAAATTGTAAGTAACAGTCAATAGAGCACGTAGATAACATAATAAAATAACAAGGAAAGAATGTAAGTAACATTGGAAATAGAACATAGAAGATATTAGCAAGTCATGTATGATATTATAGGAATAACAATCACGAGCAATGGTCAATACACAAGCCTTCTCCAAATTCAGACGCATGTAATTTGTCTCAATGTTATCATCCCTTGTAGGTAAAGGTTTTATACCAATAGAGACGAGAGGGGTTTCGTCAAATTGATCATACTATTCTTAGTCTACTACATCATCAATGCCAACAATACGCCTCTTGCCATGAAGGACAACTGACCACTTAGGCTCGAAAAGATCAACAATGTAGAAGACTTGTTTTTTTTTTTTTTTGTGATGCAAGTATGAAAAGGTCATTATGATAGCCCAGCATACCAAAGTCTACCATAGTGAAACCTAATTTGTCTACTCGAACACCCTGCCGGTTTTCAATCTATTTATAGTAAAAGAGAGAAACCTTGAGAACCTTATAATTAAGTTCCAAAATTTCTTTAGTGATACCATAATATGATATTGTGGCCTCCACTGGCCTGGTATTTGCGGCACTAGAATATTCTCTTGACAGTGCTACCAACGTCACTTTACTATTTTGCAATGTACTCTTATCATCTTAACGTTTTATATAAAACATATAAACATTAATTTCATATCCTTCATAAGAAAAACATCCATCCCAGAGCCATACGCCAACCATTTTATTTTTTTAATAATGATGTTCGACGTTTGGAACAAATGCTACATCAATCTATCTTTGACTCATATTATAAATGATCGATTATGCTCAATAGTCAGCAAACTTTCACCTTTCAAAGGATTCTACTTCCTTAACATGGACATGTGTTTCGTCTAAATATGGGTAAATCTCAGTAAGGTTTTGCAAGACAAGGAAGTGTGCTTTATCTCGCATGTTTATCCTAGGCACAATTGATTTGAATCCAATAGCATCTTTACCTCTGAATCGAGGTATAACATTCATCTAGGTAATTAGTACAAAATTCAATATCCTCCTCCGCAGTATAACATTCAATTATGGGTAATTATCACTCTAGGTCCCCAACC
The DNA here is from genome assembly GCA_963692815.1 of Nyctanthes arbor-tristis. Taxonomy (NCBI): domain Eukaryota; kingdom Viridiplantae; phylum Streptophyta; class Magnoliopsida; order Lamiales; family Oleaceae; genus Nyctanthes; species Nyctanthes arbor-tristis. Next base: position 14,374 of record CAVNYN010213200.1, read on the forward strand.
TTTCAATTTTATATCAATTTTGTCTCCATTCTTTTTTTGAGGCCTACTAGACCCACAACCTTTCATTTGTTATCGTATTATGTCCCTAATCACTTTTCATTCACAATCTTTCAATTTCACTATTAACCCCTATTAATATGACTATTATGCCCTTAATTCTTTATTTTCACCATAGGTCCTCAACCTTTCAATTTTTATACAATTTAATCCCCATCATTTTTTTGGACATATAGAACCACTAATCTTTCATTTGTTGTCACGTCACATCCTTAATAACACTTTTCAACCTCAAACTTTCAATTACTATTTTTAATTCCTATTAAAATTACCATTAAACATTTAATTATTTAAATAAAAATAAAAATAAAGAACAATATAAAATAAGAACTCTACCCATCTTAGCCTGTACTGATAACAAAAGAACTCGATCTACACAAACTTGATGGATACCAAATTCAGGTAAAAAAAGTGTCCAATTCGAGAGTCGGTGTAACTGATCGGATCAAGTTTTTTGATTCATCACATATCACGAAGCATATATAAATCAGGGTTGATAAAAAAAATCATTTTCAATTTACAAAAATGAAACCGAACCTTAATGCGCTAATTCTAATTTTTTGTGGTTCTATAATTCGTGGATCATATTGGATTGAGATATATAATAAATCGTGGACAGAGTAAGGTGAAAATCACAAAGAGAGATAAGAAATGAAATTAGAATAAAGTATTATAACAATGTTTATTTTCTATAAATCAAAAATTAATTTTTTTCAGGCGAATCCACCCAAGACGTATCCGCCACGTGATTTGGTGTAGATCAAGAAATCAGATCCGACTTGTCACACTTATACTTAGATCGACAACTTTCTTGGACTGGAATTTGATATATACTGAGGCCATTCTATATCGAGTTTTTTTGTTATCATTATTTCCAATTGTTGTCATTAGGTTGTGTTGGAGTGAGCTAGAGTGGGTGGACTTTTTACTTTATATTACTCTTTATTTTTTATTTAAATAATTAATGATATTAATAGTAAAATTTAAAATTTTAGGTATGAAAAGTGCTAATGGGAATATAACACGACAAAAAATGAAAAGTTGGAGTTCTTAAGCGCCCAAAAAATAATGAGGACAAAATTGTATAAAAATTGAAAGGCTAAGGATCTATAGTGGACATAAAAAATCAAGGGTATAATAGTTATTTTGATAGGGTTAATGGTAAAAATTGAAAGGTTGGGGGCGAAAAGTGACGTTGGGGACATAATAAAATAATAAATGAAAGGTTGGGGATTTATTAGGCCTAAAAAAAGAATGAGAACAAAATTGATACAGAATAGAAAGGTTGGGGATCTAAAGGGAAAATTACCCTTTAATTATACTGTCTTTCGGTCGAGATCTCACACATCCTTTCAAAATATCCATGTATCTCTCAAATAGATACATGTACCTAAAGAATGCCGGACAACAAATATTAATCTCTCTCACTAGGTAAACAATTAAATGCACTATAATGTCAAAAAATGATGGCAGAAAATACATTTCAAACTGACATAGAGTGATAACATCGGCCTGTAAATCATCCAATACCTCTATATCAACGACCTTGCTACAAATTGAGATGAAGAAGAAGTAAATATTTGTTATGACATGTTTAACATGTATTGACAATATGCCTCGCATTGCAAGAGGTAAAAAGTGTTGAATTAACGCATGACAATCTTGAGACTTCAAACCAATCAATTTCAAGTCTTTCATCGATACAAGCCTCTTGATATTTGGTGAAGAACCAGATGGAACCTTCAGCATTTAGGTACTCACAAGCTTGTTTTCTCTTGTCTGGACAAGGTATAGCATGTCGACGCAAATACATATGCTTTCTAGATTTCCGCGGTGCTAACTAGTCTTGTATCCCCATTTCTTTTATATCTTTTCTAACTTTGATGCCATCTTTCACCTTTGCTGGAATGCAATAATGTTTCGATGATACCAGCGCACAAGGTTTGCTTCATTTGCATTACATCGAGATAGTATCTTACTTGCAAATGCTAGTAGTATGGTAGATCCCAGAATATAGATCTCTTCTTCCATAGACACTTCTGTGGTGGTTTAAAAGTTTTACCGAACACAATATTAATATTTTTAACTCTTTCATAAATCTCCTTTCCTGTTAACGGCAAGCGGTAACTCGAGTCTAGGTCTTCCCGTTGAAAGGAGTTTTCTTCTTTTGATAAGGTTGTCAAGTGGGAGAAAGGCCTAATGACTCATAAACATATTTTTCTTACAATTAGTCAAACATGCATCAAATAAATTACCATAAATTGTAAAATCATCCATAAATACCTCTATGATATTCTCCACATAATCTGAAAAGATACTAACCATACATCTTTAGAACGTTGCAGAAGCATTGTAAAGTCTTAATGGCATTTGCCTATATGTAAAAGTGCTAAAGGGACATGTAAATTAGTCTTTTCCTGGTCCTCAGGTGCAATTGGAATTTGATGAAAAGCCTGAATAACCATCAAGACAACGATAATGAGTCCGTCATGCTAAAAGTTCAAGCATCTGATCAATAAATGGGAAGGGAAAATGATTTTGTCTATACATATCCGCCACCCTATATAAGTAGGCACCAAGTCAACTTTAGAAATATTAGCCCCTATTATACATGTTTTCTTTGGGACAACTTGAACAGGACTTACCCACCTATTGTTAGAGATTGGATATATCATACTTGTATCTAGAAGTTTCAATATCTCTTTCTTTACTGCTTCCATCATAGGCGGGTACAGTCTAAGTTGAGCTTGTCTAACAAACTTAGAATTCTCTTCCAGTAGTATCTCGTGCATACATGTAGAATGGCTCATTCCCTTGATTTGTCCATCTAATAGCCTCTTTATGCTCCCGAAGTACTCGGACTAATTTTTCCTCCTCCAAGATAGAGAGTTTCTTGGAGATAGTTACTGGAAGAGTTCATCCTTCTCCCGAGAATTAATATTTTAAATAGCCAGGCAATGGTTTCAATGCCAAGTTCGGTGCTTGCAAAATAGATGGAATAAGTTTTGTGTGAGAATGTGGCAATTCAAGGTTGAAGGGATTCCAATTCAGGAATTGAATCTTGCAAGTAAGAATCCACCACAAACTTCTCATAACTTTCTCTAATCCCTGATGAGTAAAGTTCTTGCTAAGTACAACCGCTTATCATTATCAATAAGTTCAAAATAATTCTAAAACATAAACAGAAGACATGTCACTAGGATATCTCATGTCATCATAGATATTAAACTAATAATTTCACCATCAAATTTCATTGTAAGTGTACCATCAGGTACATCAATTTTTGTCCTAGATGTTTTCAGAAAAGGCCTTGATAACAAAATTGGTGCTACATTAGATGAATAATCTTCTTCCGTATTAAGTACATAAAAGTGAGCAGGAAAGACCAATTCATTAACTTGTATAGAAACATCTTCTAACACACCTTCAGGATATAATTTCGATCTATCAGCTAACTGAATAATAACATCAGTTTGTTTGTCCAACATTCAATGACAAATAAATAAATAAAGGCATGATATTTATTGAAGCTCCTAGATCTAACATTGCCTTCTCTATTCGAACATTACCTACTTTGCAAGGGATATTGAACATATCTGGGTCTTTGCACTTTGGAGGTAATTTCTTCTGGAGGACATCTGAAATGTTTTCTCCCATGCGTACCTTCTCATTACCCTTCAACTTCCACTTGTTTTTACACCACTCTTTAAGAAATTTAGCATAGAGAGGAACTTGTTTAATTGCATCAAGTAAAGGAATATTTACCTCAACTTTGCGAAAAGTATCAAGGATATCTCATTCTTCATCCTTCTTATTGGACTTCTTAAATCTGAAAGGGAAAGGCGGTCTTATCACCAAAATTTATGGTTATTCCTTATCAACACCCTCAGACTGGTCAGATTGGGGGGGGATAACTTCCTTTTCAGCTTCTTCCCCTGACTTGTTCTTCTTCTCGCTCTTGGGCTCTCCCAATTCCTTCCCGCTTCTCAAGTTAATTAAACTGGCATTTTGGCTTGGATCAACTATTGTTTGCGAAGGCAATTTACCTTAAGACTCCAATCTGTTCACAGTTGATGCCAACTAACTCACTTGATTCTCCAGGTTCTTTATGCTTGTTCTTGTCTCCTGTTGAAATTACTGTGTATTAGTTGCTAGTGACATGCATCCACATTGGTGTTGTTAAATTTAGCTATCAACATAAGCAAAAAGTATACTTTAAGAAGAAGTTAGATGCCACATATGAAAGTTAAGTTTAACAACTATTGAATAGTCATATAGGATGTGTTAAACAAAATCACTAAAATCCACTCAAATCCAAGTGAGCCCCATTTTTTTCAAACGTTATTGGTCAAAATTTATTAAATAAATGAAAAAGAATTTTTCAAAAGCATTAGATTCTAACACAATATTAAAATTGTTGTTAAAGTTAACAACTAACCAAAAAAGATTCTTTTACTAACTTCTTTAACACCACCAATGTAACTATTTTTTGAGTTGTTAACTAAAAACTTCACTAACAACCTAGTTTAACACTACCAATATAGATGCTCTAACAATTTCCTCTAGGGACATACGTGAACCTGAGGAAGGTTGCTATGGTGGAGGAGCTAGTTGTCTAGGCTAGTACTTATTAAATAAATAAAAAAAGAAATTTTCAAAAGCATTATATCCTAACACAATATTAAAATTGTTGCTAAAGTTAACAAAAAAGCTAACAACTACCCAAAAAAGATTCTTTTACTAATTTCCTTAATACCACTAATGTAGCTATTTTTTTTTTTTGAGTTGTTAACTAACAACTTCACTAACAACCTAGTTTAACACTAACAATGTGGATGTTCTAACAATTTCCTCTAGAGAGATACATGAACCTGAGGAAGGTTGCACTGGTGGAGGAGCTGGCTGTCTAGGCTAATACTATTGAAACAACTGGAGCTATTGTCTTACCTCATAACTAAAGTAGGATGAACCATCCATCCCGGGTTATATGTAATTGAGTAGGGATCATAATTCCTGGTGATGGGCCAGGGAATGCTCTAGCTGCATTAGCACGCTCTTCCGATCTTCTTGAAGTGTAGGGTACATGTCAGTTGGATGCCCAGAAGAAACACAAATCCCACAAGCTTTAACCTGTTGCACTTGTCCTACAGCCATTTGTTGAACAAGAGATGTCAGATTTGCAATTTGATTTTCAAGGGAAGAAACATTTACCTCATTCACCCTTCTCACTAGATTTCTTGTTTGAAACCAAATTACTATGAGTTTGTAGCCATGATAACAATCAAGTCTCTAGCCGCAGTGGGGGTTTTATTCACTATGACTCGTCCGCTAGCTACATCCATCATTTTTCTCGTAAAAATACTGAATAAGTAGCTGTTCAGATATCCCATGTTGAGAACAACTTGCACACAACTTCTTGAACCTTTTCTAGTATTCATGAAGTATTTCAGTATCTCCTTACCTAACTCCACAGATTCCCTTCTAATTCCCGCAGCCGTGAAGTGAAGCAGGGAAGAATTTATCTAGAAATAATATGACCATCTCTGTCCATGTGGTTATAGAGCTTGGAGGTAAGTAAAACAGCCAGTCCTTTGCTCTGTTAGCTAATGAGAAGGGGAAGGCCCACAATTTAATTTGCTCTTCAGTTATTCATTATAGCTTCATGCTTGAACATACCATATGAAATTCCTTCAAGTGTTTAAGAGGGCCTTCATTCTCAAGGCCATGGAATTTAGAGAGCAAATGGATCAAGTCGGATTTCAACTCAAAGTCCACAGTCTGAGTTGGGTACTGAATGCAGAGTGGCTGTTGAGTCTTATTTGGTGTAGCCATTTCTCTGAGAGTTCTTTCCAAGTCAGCCATTTCTTCTTTTCGTTCAGAATTACTAGATGATCAGTCTACTAAATCCACTACTTGGTTTGGTTGGTGGGTGTCGAATCCAACAAATAATAATCTTGCTCTCTCTATATATAAACTATAGCAATGGCAAGTAAGCTCGTATCCACAGAGATTTGTGAGATTTAGTCTTTAAAAAATTAAACAACTAAACCAAAAAGGGGGTTTTGAATTTAATGGATAAAATAAACTTAAATAAATGAACTAAAGAGTAAGGATTTAAAAATAGCAAGTTGATTAGAATATTAATATATGTAACAAATATCTAGCCCAAGGTATTATCTTAGAGTTGATTCTAACAAACGATCACTAATGCAAAGATGAAATCCTTTATTCTTTCACTAAATTAGCTATGGTTATTGATATGATCGAATAACTTATCTTTCCTTACTTTTTCGATAATCAAGATAAGCTCATTGATTATTTTCTTTACTAAGAAACAATCTTGGATATGTCATAAAATTAAAAACTACCTATCTTCTCTATAGTGGGGATTAGGGTTTGTCCAGCCATTTGTGCCAGTGCTTCCGTTGGGGTTTCCCCAGCAGTTTAGAGGGTCTCATTTTTACTTTCCGTGGTTTCTTGCTATGGATGCTAATGCTATTACCGAATTATGGGACAACCTGCAGTTGGATAAAGATGCTACTCCACGAGTTGTGTTGAATAAGGTAGCACTGGAGGAAAGGTCAAAGTGTATGAGTAATGCGTTAATGGGTAGGGTTTTGGGGGAATAGAGTGATGAATAAGGATGGCTTGGAATCAGTTCTATGAATTGTATAGAAAACAGAGATGAGTTTTGAGATAGAACTGAGGGGTAACAACAATACTTAAGCTTTTACCTTCGGGTCCAAGAGAGACAAATTGTGGGCTTTGAATGAGGGACCATGGTTATTTAATAAGCAGGTTTTGTTGTTGATGGTTCCATCAGGGGCCAAGGAAGTGGATCAAATGATGTTCAATCTTATTCCTTTTTGGATTCAACTTCCAAAATTGCCACTTATCTGTGCGACAAAGATGGGGTGCGATCAATTTGGGATCAATTGGGAGAGGTATTAGTAGTTGATATGGATGGCTTGATCCCACGAGTGAAGGTTCACATGGATGTGGGCTAGCCATTACGCAGAGGTGTATGTTTATGCATGGAGGGTTTAGGTGAGGAACTCATGGTTTCTATTCAATACGACAAGCTTCCTTGCTTTTGTTTCTCATGGGGCATCATAGAGCAACAACATGTTGATTGTTTGAACAGTGGGGGTAGGACGATGCAATCTAGTGAATGCCGATTTGGGGATAGTTTGTGAGTAGTGCCGTTACAACCAAAAATGGGTAGGAGTGCAACACGAGCGGCGGGGTCAGCAAAATCATATAAGAATAGCGATAGGGTGATCATACATCTAGAAAAGGTAGTAGGGGATCATAGGATATAAGAGCCGGGGCCGAAGTTGGGGTAAGGTCGAGGGCTAAGGTGGACATGGAAATTGAGTCCAGTATGGGCGTGGATATGACTAGAGAGGAGGTTGTAAAAGGGATAAGGGTTGCTTCTGGAGGTAGGAGAGGGAATAGGGAAACATCAATGGAGGTGAAAAGAGGGCCAGAGAGGGTAGAAGAGGGATGGGGAAAAAATACTAAAAAGAGGAAGGAGAGATCAAATACTGAAGAGTAAGAGTAAATTGCAGGAAAAGGTAGAAGGAAGAGATAGTATGGTCAAAAGGATGAGGGGCATGGTGGAGGTGATGAGATGATGGGGAATTATTTATTTGATGATGAATCGGCGAGTTCTCTATTGCAGAACCACTGAACACTATGAGTTGTTTAAGTTGGAACGTACAGAGGTTGGGGAACCCCCATACGGTGGGGGTGTTCTAAAACTCACTCGAACTTACTCCCCTAGTTTAGTTTTCTTGTCCAAAACTAAACTGTATGGAATAAGGTCAGTGGATATGTGGATTACCATCCGATTTAGGAATAATTTCATAGTAGATAGCGAGGGACGGAGTGGGGGCCTTATGCTATTGTGGAAAGAATGGAAGGTGGCGGTCAAATCTTATTCTAAGGGGCCTATCGAGGTGGTGGTGGAGGATGAAATGGGTCGTCAATGGCGATTTATGGGGTTTTTTGTGAACTCAAAGCTTAATGATCATTGGTTATCTTGGCAACTACTGAGACATCTAAAAAGCTAAGTGAATCTACCTTGGGTATGTAGAGGGAATTTGAATGAAATTGTGGCTCTGGAGGAGAGTGAGGGGAGCGAGGAGAGGCCGATGGTGTTTATACAGGATTTTCAGGATGTTCTTTTTGAATGTGGCCTATCGTCGGTTCAATTTCGAGGACCAGTGTTTACATGGAACAATAAATGGGATGGAGTGGCAAATATCCAGGCTCGGTTAGTTCAGTTTGTGGCGTGTTTAGGGTAGTTTGGACTCTATCCAGATCCGGGTGTGGTGCATTTACCATTCACTTTCTCTGATCATAGACTAATTATTCTTTACTTGAAGGGATGGACGGGTCAAGGATAGGGGAGTTTAGAAGGATGTTTTTCTGAATTAAACCCCTTTGGACACGGGAGGCGGGTTATGAGGAGGTGGCAAGGGGTCGGAGGGGAGGAGAAGGGGGCTAGGGATGGGAAGAATCCTATTACAGTAGTCATGCAAAGATTAGAGCTTCATAAGAAAGGATTATAGGCTTGCAGGAAGGAGTGCTTTGGTGGGTGGAGAGAGAGCTGTAGGAGAAGAGGGAGCAGTTGAAGCTCTTGTATGATGATCGGCCAGACATACATATGGTCGAGATAAAAGCCCTAGAAAAGGACATTGCTTGGCTAGAGGAAAGAGGGGAGACATACTAGAGGCAGAGATTCTGGTTGGAATGGATGAAGGAATGGGACCGTAATTCTAAATATTTCCGTCATAAGACTATCAAGAGATATAGAGGAAATTTAATACATAGATTGAAAGCTGGGGATGGGAGCTGGTTTGAGGGAAAGTGGTGTGTGGTAACGTATGTGGAGCAGTTTTTTGCTACTCTTTTTCAAACAGAAGGACCGAATGTGGAGAATTTACAAAGAGGGCGGAAAGGATTGAAGCAAGACTATCCAAGGAGGCAATCCATATTTTAGGGAGAGCTTTTGATGAGGAGGAGATATATCGTGCTTTGTTTAGCTTGGCGCCTTACAAAGCACCGGGTTGATGGTTTCCATACAGTGTTTTACCAGAAACATTGGTTCATGGTGAAGGGTAGTGTAGTAAAAGGCCTATTTGGTAGTTCTTAATGAAGGGACGTCGGTTAAGGAGGTTAATAAGGCGGTAATAGTATGTTAGGGAGGTTAATAAGGCGGTAATAGTATGTTAGGGAGGTTAATAAGACGGTAATAGTATTGGTTCCAAAAAAGAGAAACCCAGAAAGGTAATGGAGTGTCGACCAATCATTTTGCGTAACACCTTGTATAAGATCGTTTCAACGGCACTGACTGACCAGTTGAAACTGGTTCCTAACTAAATTGCTTTTGTTCCTGATCGCTTGATTTCTGATAATGCTACTATTGCTTTTGAATTATAGCATTCTATATCTTGTAATAAACATGGGAGGGTAGGGTCCATTGCACTAAAGTTAGATATGAGTAAAGCATACAATCGGGTAGAGTGGGGGGTTTTTTAGTATTGTGATGAAGATCGGGTTTCCTCATCTTTTACATTCCACAATAATAGGGAATATTGTAGGGATGTTATTCCTAGTAGAGGCTTTAAGCAGGGTTGTACCTTGTCACCATACTTGTTTCTATTATGTGCTAAGGGTTTCTCAGGAGCTTTGCGTATGGCGGAACAGAGGGGCTGATTTTGGGACAGCAGGTATGTAGGAGAGCCCCTAGGAGGAACCATCTTTTCTTTACAGGCGATTCCATCGTCTTTATCATAGCACAACAATTGGAAATCTAGTATATCATGAGTATCTTGGACAGCTATGGGCAAGCTTCGGGACAAAGGATAAAATTAGAGAAGATGAAAATCATCTTCAGTCTGAAGACGTTAGTGGAGGCACGTCAGGGAATTACTCAGACACTAGGCATCCAGCATATACAAGCACATAACTCTTATCTGGGCCTTCAGTTAGTAGTGGGAAGAAACAAAAGGAGGACGTTCGCATTCAAAAGAGTGTGGAAAAAGATTTAATGATGGCGGAATGAGCTATTGTTATCCATTGCTGGCAAGGAAGTGTTGACTATTAGTTGTACAAGCCATTCTAACATATCTAATGAGCCTCTTCCAGATCCCAAGGGTTGTATGTGATGTTATTTGGAGCTTGATCCTTTAGTTGGTGGATTGTTAAGAGAGACAGGCGGGGGATGGCATAGATGCGTTGGGAAAAACTTGTCGAGCTAAACAATTAGGGGGCTTGGCTTTAGGGATATGTGGTTATTTAATCAAGCTCTTATTGCCAAGCAAGTGTGGTGACCTTTGAAGCATCCAATGTCGCTAGCAGGACAGATTTTAAAGGCAAGTATTTTTATGATCACAACATTCTGGAGGGTCGGGATAAACCAGGCTCTTCTTATTTATGGAAGAGCCTATTATGGGGCAAAAAGGTGATTATTTGGAGTACTAGGTGGAGCATGGGAAGAGGCAATAACATTAGAATTTATTTTGGTAACTAGATGCCTACACGACGTCTTCCGATCTGGTAAAACCACAAGAAGGGCCACAATGGGTGGCAGAATTAATTGGTGACAATAGGAATTGGAATCAGGTACTTGTGAAGTCTATATTTTGGTCTGTAGATGTGGGAAGCATCCTTTCAATTCCCCTGGGAGACAGAAATGAGTCAGATACATTGATATATTTTCTTTATATAGAATTTACTCAATAAAAAGTGGGTAACATATGTTGAAGACATTAAGCAGGGAGGAGCAATTGAGTAGCTCTACTTTAGGTACTGCTTTTTGGAGATTTATATGGAATTTAAACATCCCTCGAAAGGCTCGTATGTTTGTGTGGTGGCTTCTCAATGTTGCTGTTCCTATACTGGAAAATGTAGCACGATACCATGTTATTAGTGGGCCGCGGTGCGTGGGATAAGGAGGTGTTGATGGGAATACATGCTTGTTTTTCAAATGTAGGAAGGCTAAATCATTCTAGAGGAGTGCAGGCTATTGGAAGCTTTTAAAAGAATTTGTGCACAAGGATTTCAGGCTCACTTTGGCATCAATCTTGGTGCTGAAGGAAACAATAATAAAATAAGACATCTATATATTCTCATGGGCCTTCTGACGTGAGCGAAACTACCGATTGTTTTGTAAAGTAGGAGGTGGGGACGAGGTGGTTTAAAAGTAAGCTCTAAGGCACTTAATGCAATATAGGTGGGTGATGGTGGTGGAGAAGGGCCTGCTTGTTGCCCAAGATGCACGGCGAGAGGAGATGGCGTGGAGAAGGGTGGGTGGCTATACATAAGGAGTGGTATTAGTGACAGATGTAGCGGTGCGTGATAGGATCATCAAGTTGGGTGGTTGTGCATGGGGTAATAAGCGGATGGTAGGGGTGTTTGCTGTCACAATAGAAGGAATACACTGTGTTGAGCAAGCAGAGGCTATGGCTTACTTCTTACGCAAGGTAAAAATCAGTAGGTGTATGAGGCTCAGATTGATGCTGTGAAAGAGGTTCAAGGACTTGGGCAGCCAAAAACAAATAGCAACTTTTCTCCACTATATCGACAAATTGGTGCGCTCTTAACAGAGTTAGAGTGTGGTAATTCCTCGTAACAAGAATACTCTGGCTTATTTTATCAGAGCACGGTTTAGAGTCTATAATTGTATTATTCTTGCATTTTGATTTTCTACATATTATGAATATGTTATAGTTGATTATGCCACGACGAGGAAGGACTCGCAGTCTACTGGAATTGTTACATCAAACTCCAGTTATACCTAAAGGGAGGAATATAGGAGAGGCTGGAAGAGTAGAAGACTCAGTTCACCTGCCTCGTGAGCCTGTTAGACCTGTAAACATGAATCAAGCTGAACCTGTTGTTCCTTTCCCTGTTGATTCCTATAAGCTAAGTAAAGAATTCAGCATTGAAAGAGCAACGAAGTTAGGGGCAAAACCTTTCACGGGCACAGCAGATACCTCTGTTGCTGAGGTATGGATTGTAAAACTTAGGCGTATCTTTGACGTCATGGGCTATCCATATGATGTGAAACTACGTCTGGCCACCTTTTTGCTAGAAGAAAGGGGCATATGACTGGTGGCAGTCGGTATTGTGCAAGTATCCAGATCAATCTCAAGTCACCTGGCAGATATTCGAAGGTGCTTTCTACGATACATATTATACTATTTCCTTCCGAGATGCCAAGCAGGAGAAATTCCTAAAATTAGTACAAAGCTCGATGACTGTTTTAGAGTATCAGAAGACATTTGTAGAGCTTTCTAAGTATGCAAAGATCTTGATTCAAGATGAAGTTGCTAAATGCAAAAGATTTGAAAGAGGGCTTAGAGAAGAAATTAGGTCAGCTGTGATAGTATATGAATGGCAGAACTTTGGAAAATTAGTGGAAGCAGCAATGAGAGTAGAGAAGAGCATTTCTGACTAGTGTGGTTTATATGAGCAATCCAAAGCCAAAGGTGGAAACAGTCAGACCTGGTCCGGGTCTCGTGGAGGCAAGTCATCGAAGGGGGATAAAAGATTCTATCCAGATGTTTCCACTTCAGGCAGCTTTAAGCAAAAATCTCATAGTGCTTCATTTTCCAGATTTAGCCAGGGCTCAGTACAGCAGCGTCAGCCTCAAAATCAATCACGTGGTTCTTTTTTAGTACGAGGAGACAGTTCCAGTGATAGTAGATGCCCCCATGTCAAACATGTGGGCAATTTCATTCAGGGGAATGCCTACAAGGAGCTGGAGTACGTTATTATTGTGGGCAAGCAGGGCACTTAAGGAGAGATTGTCCACTCCTTACTGGAGAAAGTGGTGCTACTCCTAGGACTTTTCCTCAGCAGAGTTTTGGCAGTGGGAAATCAAATCAGAGTCAAAGAAACATCATGGCTGAGTGTTCAGGCACTGAAAAAGGCACACAATCAAATGTTGGCAGCAGTACTAGTACTAAACAGAGAGGGTAGCCAGGAAGTCCAAGGGCACAAGCTAGAGTTTTTGCAATGACCCAACAAGTAGCTCAGGAGTCTCCTGATGTTGTTATAGGTATGTTATCTCTTTTGGATAAAGATGCTCGTGCTTTAATTGACCCCTGGAGCTACACATTCTTTTATTTCATCTATATTTGCTAAACATACGAATAAGAACCCTGATCCTTTAGATAGTCACTTAGTAATAACTACTCCAGTTGGAGATTTACTTTTAGCTAGCACAGTATATTGAGAGTCTAGCATTAAAATGAATGGCCAAGAGCTAAAGGCTGATCCCCTTCATATTCACGATTTTGACATCATACTGGGCATGGATTTCTTAGCTGGAAATTATGCTTCAGTTGATTGTTTTCACAAGGAAGTGGTATTCAGATGACTGGGAAAACCAGAAATTGTTTTTGTTGGACAACGCAGGGTTCTTCCTTCTTGTGTGATATCTGCTATTACAGCGAGAAAATCAGTCAAGAAAGGATGTGAAGCATATTTGGCTAGTG
>CAVNYN010213201.1:0-29983 GCA_963692815.1 Nyctanthes arbor-tristis
CCGATAAGGGGCTTTGTTTTTTTTCATAAAAGTCCAGTCGTAGTATTCAGAAAATAGAGATTTTTTTTATTTGGAATAAAAAAGTAACTAACTGGATAATACGTTATCATTATACTGAGTTAGAGTATAGTAGTTCTAGTTAGAAAGTTGAACATTTTTCAGTAAATTATCATTATTATGAATAATGATAAGCCGCCTCTTGAATTACCAAAGATCCCTATTTTCCATTATACCCATAAAATCCATTCGAAAGATTCGAAACAAAAGAAAAAGTAAGTGGACCTGACCTATTGAATTAGGACTATATCCGCTATTCGAACCTTGCTTTACTGAAGCACCTCCCACAATTTACATTCTCCACCAAACTCTAGGAGTGGAACGGTGGGGACCCTCGGGGTTGAGGTTCTTCATTTTTTTCGATGTTTTCTTTTTTCCTTCATGTCTTGTATGATTGTGTGCATTTGCAACTAGCAAAGCATTAGAAATTAGACTAATACTCCTCCTGTTCCATAAAAATAAGATCATATCAATTAATCTCATAGATTAAAAAAAATGTGAATTGATATGGCTGGAAATATAAAATTTACACTTAATTCTCTAATATACCTTTATTCAAGACTAATTCAATTTAATACACTATAAATTTATTAATAATTGAACTAAGGGTATATTTGAAAAAGAAATTAATTGTTCAACTTCGTTTATATAAGTAGACTATAATGTGGGACAAATAAAAAGAGAAACTAATCTATTTTTATGTACGAGACTGTACCTATTTTCTATTACAATGTTTGGCTACCAACTAAAAAGGTCTTAAATTTATCAATCAATTCAAATTTCAACTTTTAGACATATAGAAACACCACATTTAACCATATATTTGATTTAACTTGAACTCTTACATTATTTTAATCATTACTTCTATATGGCACAATTAAATCTCCACACTTATATAAAATTTGAATTTTAATTCTATTTATATATCCACTCATTTATAATTAGTTACCAAACACAAGTTAGCGTTTGAAGTCATTATGAGTCTCATGTGCTTAGTGTATTGAGTAATGTTATTTAGCATTACTGATACTTGACACCATATCAAAGTGTCATTAAATTATAAATTGAATTAAATAGGTTCTTTATTTATTAATTTAATTTCGCTTATTATTTCATACCACATTAATTTTCACTTAGACTGGTGTCAAACACTACTAGTGCTATATAATATAATTCTAGTGTATTTTGCTGAACTTGTCTTTAATAGTTAAATACTTAAATTCAAACTAGTACTCAACGATTATTGGAAACACTCAAAAGTCAAACTCATTGTAGACGAGAGATGACAACTAGGAAGATATTATTGGTAGAGAAACTTTTATAAAATAAAGTGATCTTATCATGCTATAGCTATATGTAAATTAATTTTGGCTCATTGAATTTTATTTATTTTTTGCTCAGGGGCTGTCGTGCTTCTTTCTGAGCTGAGTTTGGCTCGAGCTCGACTCTTTGCTTGATTGAACGGCACGCCGAAGTAGGAGCTGGAATGGCAGCCCTACTTTGAAAGGGATCCTTTGGCTCCAAAGTTAAAAAGAAAAAATAAAAACTAAAGAAAAAAAAAGAAAAAGAAGAAAGCAGCATCACAAATCAAAATGGCAATGCTCTTCCGTTACAGTCGTTGGGTTGCTAAAGCTAAATTCAAAAAATTTCTGGCAATCTTCACCTCTTTTTCCACGGCGACCACCGAGTCACAACCGAGTCGGCCTTCGCCGCCTCCAATCAGAGTGGGTCTCACAGAGTCCGTTGGGCGAGCTGTTTTTGCAACTCGGAGAATCGGCTCGGGTGAACTCATTCATACAGCAAAACCGGTCGTCGCTCACCCGTCTCTGGCTTCACTTCACAAAGTCTGCTACTTCTGCTTCCGATCTCTGCCAAACAACAAAACTAGTCCTGAAGCTCCTGCAACGGTGACGTTCTGCAGTGAACAATGCTTAGACCAGTCCAAGGTGCATGCAGGCGCCTTTATGTAAATTGTAAATTAACTAGTTAATAGTTCTTTGGCGTTAATTTTCATCTTTATATGAATATCTTTTTCCATCTTTATATGCATCTTGATTATATATGTTTTTGTGGTTAGGTGTATAAGAATTACAAGATGACTAGCAAGTGTTTGAAAATAGGCTCCAAAGAATTAGCATCTTTTCCCCCCATTTTTTTCTTTAATGTGCATCTGAATTATGATTAATTAATACGCGATATTGCAAAGCTGTAGTAAACTATTAGACAATGCAAAATTCAAATAATAATATATTTAGGTTTAACAATTGTATGCAACTGATTGAAAAGTTACCATCTGTACTGTTAATTGTATATTCCTTCATATTTTTATATCAAATTGACCTTGTTTATCAGTTCTGTATATAACTTAGTACTTTAAACTTGATTTTAGCTGAAATGAAGAAATAAAACCTTGGAATGATTTAATAAATAGTGGTAGAAGTGGGGAGCCTCTTAATAAAAGGGGAGTTACTTTGGCTACATTCTGGAATTGAATTGGAATCTGGGTCCAGATAACTGTGTAAAGTTTGTTTGGTCTTTGTTTTACATGTAGCATCGGAAGAGCATTTCTTATCTTACCTTTCATTTCAGTCCTGGCTTTATTCACTTACCCTTTAATTTCTTATCTAATGGCATCAGAAGTTTTATGAGATTGAGAAGAAAGCAGATTGGTCAAGATTTGATGAATATTGTCGGTAAGGAACTGCTGGCCTTTTGTTGCATTATTGTTTAATGATACTAGATAGTTAACGTGCTTATGTTTCTTTTAATCATGCAGTTATATGCTTATCTTTATTCTCATTTTCCTTCTGGATCTTCTACTTATAACATTTTGCTGTATGACATTCCACCAATACATAATCTTTTAACAGGCAAGTCCTATTGGTTAGGGGGGATAGGCATGGAGCTATGCGTAGCTCAGGTGATCACCGGAGTTGATCCTACTGAGATTTAAGGGAAAAAATTTTTACTGTCATTTCTGTTGATGATTTTCTTAAAATGAGTTATGTTCATCTAAGTCCATAATTTCTTCCATCATGCTTTTTGTTTCATGATTCAGGAACAAGCTTTAAGAATTAGCCACGCAATTATCAAACAAAAATATTCTGTAAGTCAGATTGGAAGACCCCAACAGAAATGACAATGTAAATTAAAAGGAAAGAGAAGGGCTAGATTCCTGAAGAGAAGTTTCCTGGAAGGGGAAAACAAGAAATCCTTAGCAGTTTACATTGTTTTCAGTAGGCTGCCTGGTCAATGGATTTGAAAATGTCATTTCCTGCAACTGCAAGTTCTTTTATTGCCTAATGCAAGAAAAATCATATATGCTATAACTTCTGGTAAAATTCTTTCGTGAGATTGGAAATGTGGATTCTCATATCTCATCTCAAGTTTCTGCAACAGGAGAGAAATTGACACATATAAAAGTTGTCTACAGAGTGGACTCACTTGAATAAACTTCTTCCTTTGTATTCCACTCTTCGTTTATCATCAAAGCATGTCTTCCGATCTCTGACCATTTCTATTGTAAAATAGGGACAGAATGAGTGAAAGTGAGTGGTGGAGATTTGTGTGGTACATATGGGTTCCATGGAATATCTGAATGCAGTTGGCCCGACAAAATTCTATGTGAAAACAGAATTGGTTTGCTATTTAGGGCTGAAACTTTTCTAATTCTCTCCACATAAATGTATATAGATCCATGTTGAAACCTACCTTAGGTGCATTATTGGGAGGAATGGATTCCTGCGAGTTTTGAACTCCATGATTTTGATTTATATAAGAGCTCGATTTTATTTGCTTAATTATTAAGTTTCCTTTGATTATCTTTCTCCATTCATGTTGTAATTTAAGCATAATTGACTTTTTAGATGTTTCCCTCTTAAGTGATTTTTGAGCTCCTAAGTGATTTTTGCCTAAAATCTGACCAAATGAAGGAAGCTTTAGAGAAAGCATAAAGTACAGACTCTTGAAAGGTAATATCTCTGAAGCATGCAGGGCCTAAAATATCCTCTTCTGGTTAAGCGGTTTGCTTGTCAGGTTATATCTGGAGTTCTCTCTGCTGAGGGTCTTGACATACTTCAGCCAGCAACTTTAACTTCTGAAATGGTTTCACTAGTAAGCATCTCCATTTCATCTCAGAGGACCTTGTGTTTTGCACCTGGAATTATTATAGTCCTTATAACTGGACTTCAACCTATGTAATCATAAACGAGGAAATCATTATGTTATGCTGAAAAAGAAATCTTCAAGGGAATTCTACGATCAAGATAAACTATTGTTTTGAACACGGAAATATCAAATATGTAGACATATAAGACTCCAACAGCACTTTGTAGACGGCTTTTTTGAAGCTTAAAGGCACTTGTTTGAAGGAAAGAGAATTTTTTTGTATTTTAGGGTTGATGTTCATGTTCTCTGGAAAAGTTCTAAATTCAGCATTTACGGGAATGAAAATTTTGAATTGAAAAAACTGTCCTTAGTATTTTATTAACACATCAAATTTATGCAACTTTCAAATTTTAGCATTAAGGGAAAAAAAAAGGATGTTATACAATTACCTTTTAATATATATATAATAAAATTACACCTAATGCGTATTGTTTATATTTATAAATTTTAGATAAATTGATATTTCGTAAAGTAGTTTTCCTGACAATTTTGAAAACATTAATCTAATAGAACTTTTAGGAAATGAAATAAATACTCCCTCCATCCCAATTATATAGTCCATGTTGCTTTTTTGGGGTGTCTCAATTATATAGTCCTCTTTCTTTATTAAGAAGTCTAAAATTGCTTTATTTTACTAATTTACCCTCATTAATATCTTTAAAACTATCAATTTTAAATTCTACTCATTAAATAAGGGTAAACTAGGAACAAGGATTGAAAAATATATATTTCTAATACCATTCTTGATCGACGTGAACTAGCAAAGTGGATTATATAATTGGGATGGAGGCAGTATTATTTATGAAAATACGAGATACATAGTAAAAGTAACCTAAATATGTAATATATTTTTGAAGAAAAATCACTTTATCTAGTTTTGCTACAAAAGAAATCAGTATGTACCTTTACTATTCTTAGAAGAAATGTCAAGGTAAATATACGTTCATATTTTTCTTTGACTGTCAGGTGGAAAAGGGATTTTGCCTGCTACAAAGCATTTTCCAGGAAACAGATATTAAAGGGGAGCAGATATCATGTATCCTTTCTTGTAGAAGAAAAACATGATTAACTATCTCCAAAATGACCTTCTCTTTCCAGATTTCTTGATGCTTGGCAGTAGCATGTTTTATCTATTCAATTTTATGAATTTTCCTAGATGAAAATTCCAAGAGTTTCAGAAAGCATGTACCTTTGACTTGCTAGTTCTGACAAAGGAATGGTATGTTGGTGTTTTGGCTCGGTTGCGCATCAATGCCTTCCGTGTTGAATTGGCTGGAGGATCATACGAAGATTTCCTTTCCTCAGCAGCAGCATCAATAGAAGCAGAAGTTGCTGTAGGCAATGCTGTTTATATGCTTCCATCCTTCTACAATCATGATTGTGGTAAGATCTCTGTTCCCATCAGGTTCAGGGCACTTCCCCCCCCCCCCCTTTTTTTCCCACATGTATCCCTGAACTTGTCCTGCAGAAATTAGAGCATGATTATTGTTGGGAAAAAACCCAAATTTGGGGTTTCCCCCCTTTGTTAATATGCATGCAAAAAATGAATGGGGGAATAACCCTATTTTTGGGTTTTCCTCCCTTGAGCCAAATAATGTGTTGGTTGAATATGGTGAGACTTAACACTTTTTTTTTTTCACCCTCGCAATTGGTTTTCCCCCTTTGATCTTTTTTCTCTTTTTCAGATAGGTTTTTTCCCTTCAATTTTTCACCTTGGGTTTTTCGCTCCACATTAATCTTGCTCTTAGGGTCCCTTGTGAATATGTTAAGCCCAACCAAAAGACAGCTTTTTCACAGAAATCACGTCTTTAGGCTTTGTTCTTTGTAGTTAAAATTTTTAGCTTTTTAGGAAAAAAGAGATTGTTGTTTGAAATATGTGGTGGAAAAGTGGAGAGAGATTATAGGGAATTGTGAAAAAGTGAGAATATGTGATTGGTGTGAGTTTGAATTGTTAAGTTTTTTAGTAGTGAAAAAATAAGTTTTAGAGAACGAAGCGTAATAGACATAAAACGCTTTCCCTTTGTTGACACGCAACAATTCTAACGGCCAAAATCTTTCCTTCTCCATTTCCCGTACAGAAGATGGATTATTCATTCTCCCATTTAATTTTAGCTGAATTGGGATCTGTGCAGTTGAATAGTATCACTTATCTAAGCATTATCTTGAAATCTAGATAGAAGTGAGTTCCCAAAATTCAAAGAGAAACAAGATAATATAAAAACATTTCTTTAAATTCTTCTTCTTCTTTTTTTTTTTTTTTTGGAGCATGAGGTGAAAGATATCTTTCCACTGGCTTTAGTGTCTGTTTTGAACGGTAAGATTAGAGAATACCACCTGTTTTCTGCAGAAATGCAAGTTTAGAGACCTGCTTGTTAAGGATATTAGGACGTGATGGAGGTTCAAATTGAACCAGAAAAGGAGTAAAGAGACTGGAACTTTCCCAGCAATGGACAGAACAATAAAAGATCAGGAAAAAGGCTCAATTTAGAAAAACAGTATAAAGTGCAGCCAATGTTGAATTGTTGTCTCTGGGACAGCAAAAATCTTAATGTGGCAGGGTAATGAATATGTTTTCTTTCTTTTATTTCAGATCCAAATGCGCACATATTGTGGGTGGAAAATGCAGATGCAAAAATAAAGGCTCTCCGTGACATTGAAACAGGTCTATTGCTGTTGAAACTTTGAATATTTCTATGGTCTAGAGTTCTGCCGTGATGCATACAAGAGGATGTTTTGTTGTAAGATGTCTTTTTTCCGCAAGTATTGAAATCACTTTGGGATAAAATTGACAAGTTGTACGTACTAGCTTCAGCATCAATGTGTTTGGTCTATTTAATTTCTTAATGGTTTTGGTATTGGGGGTTAATGTTGAAATTCTCGTCACATGGTTGTGCAGGGGAAGAGTTGCGGATATGCTATATTGATGCAAATATGAATTATGAGGCTCGACAAAAAGTCTTGTATGAAGGATTCGGTTTTCTGTGCAATTGTCCAAGATGTCTCTCGAGGGATTGAAACTTATGCCTGTAGCTTTGCTTTTGCTGGAAAAAGAAAAGAAAATAAGAAGTGGAGAGATGTATCGTCAAAAATGATATCCTGTCACGTGTGCGTATGACAGGAACAAGAAATCTCCCATCTCGTGCACTTTTTTTCTACCCAAAAAAGTATCATCACTTGCATGAATTGGGAACCTGAAGTCTAGATTTTGTGTGTATTTTTCCCCCTTCATTTTTATCGGCTGAAAGATAAAAAACTATGCTAATGTGAGTAGTGGACGTAGTATTATGTTCTACATTTTCTCTTTTATGTAATCCACTTGAGGTGTTACAAAACCGTCCATATATTTAAAAGAAAAACAAAAGAACCAAGGAGATGTGTCCAAGCATTTCTACTTGTTAGAGAAATAGAGCACTGATGGGAAAATGCCCGTTTTAAAGGAAACAAAAGAAAAATATGTAGAAAAATATACTAGATGAGCATTTTTCAAAGGGTTAATTTTGAAATCAGTATTGGCTAGGTCTCTAATATTTTTTTCAACTAACTGGGTTTTTAAACTTTCATTAATTTGTACATATAGTCCTTTTTGAAGATTACCGTCAATTGCACCGTCAATTTTTTGACTCAATTACTATTATGTCCTTTATTATTTTAAAGAAAGAAATAAACATTTTAGAAATATATAAAAATTTTAAAAAATGGCAATAAAAGTGCTACCAGAAATGGAAGATTCCCTCCCTTTTAGCGGTTGGAAATGGCGGTATTTCTTAATTTAAAATGATGAGAGATATAATAGTAATTTGATCGAGGAATTAACGTGTAAAATTGACGGCAAATGTCAAAAAGACTATATGTGGGAATTAATGAATGGTTGAGGACTCAATGGGGTTAAAAGAAAAGGTTGGGGGACCTAACCGACACTAACTCAAAAGGTTGGGGATGATATGTGACATTAACCCTTTTGGAAATTAGAGAAAAATAGTGTAAGGAAAAGAGAAAAAGGCGTTTGTCGGGAGTCGTACCAGGTAGTGATGGCAACGGGGCAGATTCGAGGGTGGCGGATCGGCCCCGCCCCGCCCCACCCCACCCCACCCCACCCCCTGACTTTTATGGGTTTGGACAGTTCGGGTAGGGTCTCGGGGTGGTTGCTGCCCTGTTTAATATATATATATATATATATTATTTTGGATTTGGTGAGATTTGGTGGTGAATTTTTAGGTTTCTAAGCTATTTGAAATTAACTGCCATCCTCAAAAAAAAATTTTAATAAAATTTGGGGTAATAAATTGCATTTTTCTTTTTGTTTTTTTTTTGTTTTTAAACACTCTAAATACCCCGATTCGGCCCAGCCTGCGACCCGTGTCGGGGCGGCAGATCACGCCTCCATCCGGCCCGCCAACCCGTGGGCCGGTATTTTTTTTGCTCTGTTCTGTTTGGGGCACTGCGGGTTAGCAGGCGGGTGAGGGTAAACTGTCATTCCTAGTACCTGGGTCTATTGCTTGGAAGGCAATTATCCTAACCGTTGGCGTACAAACACTAGTTATCATCAAATTCGACACACTTTCTTTATATATTTAATGTGTGCTTTTATTTTCAAAATCAACCCCTTTTTTTGGGGGGTGAGAGTTCAGGTTCAGCTTTTATTTAAATTTAAATACATTATTAGTATCCATTCCCGTTTTAATGCAGGTTTTTGCTTAATTAATTTAGTAAGCAATCTGCAAAGTAGAATTGCAAACACAAAAACATGTTTCATATATGGGAAAAACCATGTTTACATAATAATACATTTATGTAAACATTAGCATAGTGATGTGTCAAAATTATGAGAATTGATATCATGTGCGTAATGTGATGAGTGAGAAAGCAGCATAGCATGTGTGTGCTTGTACAATTTGGGTTTTGTATTCTTTTGTGTGTAAAACATAGTTCTCAAACTTATTGACAAAAGCATAGTACGTATCAATTTTAACTTCTCACACACAGTCTACTAATAAATTTAAGGGTTACATCTGATATCTTCAACATTTCAACATTTAGTATATTACATCCCTAATCTTTATTTTTGGTGTTGTGGGTCTTCAACATTTGAGGAAATCTCTCCCCAAGCCCCATTAACACTTTCCATCCATTTAAACTATTAAATTTTTATAAAAAAGACAATCTTTCCTTATAAAAGGTAGGGGGACCATTTTTTTTTAAAGCGAAAGGAGAATTTTATTACATAAGAAAGAATTTTATTACATAAGAAAGCGTACAAGACTCGCCCACAAACAATGGGCTTACAACTAGAGACAACCTACAGACAATGGGTAGAGACCACGGACCCAATAGACACAACCCCCACTGAGTGAACCAGAGACCAACAAGCCTGTCCAACCGGGCAAAAGACACATAGGGCCAAAAGCAAGGCCTTTAATCTGTTGAAAATCTCAAACAGGGTCTTCATCTAATTAAAGCCCAAAGCGTCCAATAGGCTGCCAAGCGAAGCAAAAGAACATCTAATTAAAGCCCAAAGGGTCCAATAGGCTGTCAAGCGAAGCAAAAGAACAAAGAAACAACGACAAAAGGATGTAAACGAGCCGAGTCGAGTAGGTTTGCGAGCCTTAAATCTCTGCTCGACCAAAAAAAATTAAGCTCGGCTTGAACTTTTTCCTAGCCGAGCCAAATTTGGCTCGACTTGCTAACTTTTTGTTAAGAAAATATTAAAAAAATATAATATAAGAAGTCATTTTTCCTCTATGAACTTTGTTAAGCCTATAAATTGGACCTGGCCTGCACGTGTCACATGAGCTCAGCGGACTAGCTCGGCTCAAGCCTTGCCTAATTTTTTGAAGCTCAGCCCAAGCTTTGGCCCGTCTAATACGGGTTACAAGCCGGCTCGCCTCAGGCTTTTTATGGCCTGAGCCCCTGCCGGCCATGCCTGCTAGCTTATTATGGATCTCTAATCAATCATCGATGGCTTCTCCGGGAATGAAGTCCATGTCTCCCTCCAACGCAGTCTCACAATCAAGCCTCTTCATTTGATCGATGGCGAATGTAAGTAGTAAGGTGGGTGCTCCTTGTGATTTTTTTCATAAAAAATTCTCCTTCCCAGTTGACGCCTAGGCATAAAGGGGAAAACCCTTGAGAAAACAGTGAAGTCTTGAAGTATATCCAAGAGAATTCTATCTGGGATTGTGGTATACTGCTCTGACTCAAAAATTTCAGCCGAAAGCGGAAGAGTTTTCATCTCCAAAAAGGACATATGCTGTGGATAAAGCATTTTGATGTATGGATATGGGTCAGTAATGATATCAACTGCCACTTTCAGATGGACTGCTGGTGGGTACAGAGACATTGATCCACTGGGGATTTTTTTCAGGAAGATGTTGAGAATTCTATCCTCCACATGAACACAGAATTCTACCAAATCAACATCCCTCCTATCAACGTAAAAGATGAATACTATTAGGTCTTCCATACAGGCAAAAACAGAGGTATTCCATACATGCTTCCAAAGTTGTTTTTTCTTTAGATTTTATCCGTTTTCCCAAAATGTCTGCTAACCAACGTACCTTTGATATATTTAGTTTCTTTTCTGTTCCACAATTTCTTCAATTAGGGTAGAAACATTGTTTGTACGAAATTTTCTAAGGAGATAGATCAGGCTCTAAAAATGGAGTCTAATCGATCATGTGGCATAAATCTAACAAAAACAAGCCTAATCACTCACGTGACACAAATATAACAAAAGTAAATGTGAGGCTGCTTTTGTTAGATTTGTGCCAAGTGAGCGATCCGACTCCATTTATGGAGCCTGATCTATTTCCATAGCCGGATTGGTGAAATTGCCTTAATGATATCATTATCTTTAAACAAAGGTTGGGGGACTTGGGTGAAATTACCTTTATAATAATATCATTATTTTTTTAAACAAAAAACAAAAAAATTAAAAATATAAGAAAATAATATAAAAAATTAAAGGGCAAACACCCACCCCACCTCCGTTAAAGGTTGGCGATCTGAAAACCCAACAACATTGATGACTCCAAACTCTTGGTGTCCCTTGTCAATGACGACATGAACAAATTTGTTGGCGAAGCAAAATTAGTACTCATTGACGGTTCGTTCCTCTCAATTGACCCATTGGCCTCTCTCAATTGACCCATTTCTGGCCAACTAATTGTGGTGCGGCAGTGGAAGGACTTCTGAATCGGTGTCGGAAAATAGATCTCCCATTGGGACTATTTTTCTCCTTCACTCTCAAAATATTTTGGGGGATTGTGGGCTGATTCTGCAGAATAGGTTCAAAATCAAACACATTCTCGATTTTCTATTGTTTATTATTCGAACTCACAACTAGGTCTCACTGAAATCAGGCGTGACTGGTTCGATTGTAGCCGAGCAATGAAATAAACTTCATAAATTCGTTCACTGTAACACCAACCACTGCTTGATAATTCGTATTGGGGATTGAATCAATCTATTTCAAAGATGATTCGAGAAAACTTTTCCGTGTTTGCAATTGAGAAATCAATTTGATAAGCTTCTTTATTCTCCGTAATCCAACTGTCACCACCTATGTCCATCTTGGATGTAAACTCAACTTTAAGAAAGAGAAACGGAAAGAGAATTAAGAAAAAAAGTAGTAGTTGAGGCTGAAGAGAGAGAGAGAGAGAGAGATAGAGAGAGAGTATTGTATTAATACAAGGTTTAAAGAACCAGCCCACTATAAACAATGGTAGCAAGAATCAAGCTTCAGCACCCATCACGTTGCTTAGGCGGCACAGACGTGGTGTGTGGCAGCAAAAGGGGTAGTCATTTCCGTCAAGTGTGTGGGTATGGGTGTGGGGGGTTGAGTAGGGGTAGCGAAGGATGGGCTGGGTGGGGTGTTTGATTTTTAATTCTTATATTATTTTCCTATATTTTTATTATTTTTTAATTTTTAATTTAAGAAGATAAATGATATAAAGGTAATTTCATCCAAACTTTTATAACGGTAAAATTATCATTTTATAAAGGTTTAATTCACAAAAAGTCCCTGACCTTTGAATTAAGAATCAATTTCGTCTCTAACTTTTTTTAAGACTCTCCTAGGTCTCTAACTTTTTATAAATACTCACAAAAGGTCTTTTTTTACTATTCACTCAACTTTTCATAGTAAATGACGATTATACCTTTTAACTTTTTAATTTTAAAAACAAAACATTTAAAAATAATAAAAAATTAAAAAAAAAAAACAAAACACCCCTCTCCTCCCATCCCAAGAGGTCCACCGGAAATGGCTGCGACAACCATTTCCGACGGCCATCTTGGGAGGGGAGGGGTGCTTTGTTTTTTTTTTTTTTAAATTTTTTATTTTTTTATATTTTTAAATGTTTTATTTTTAAAATCAAAAGGCTAAAATGTATAATCGTTATTTTCTATGAAAAATTGAGTGAATAGTGAAAAAGGACCTTTTGTGAGTATTTATAAAAAGTTGGGGACCCAAGAGAGTCCTAAAAAAGGTTGGGGACGAAATCGATTTTTAACTCAAAGGTTGGAGACCTTTTGTGAAATTAACCATTTTATAAAATTTAACGGTTTAAATGGATGGAAAATATTAATGAGGACTTGAAGAGAGATTTCCTCAAAGGTTGAGGACCCACAATGTAAAAAAAAGGTTGAGGACGTGATCTATTAAATATTGAAAGGTTAGGGACGACAAGTGTAAATTACCCTAAATTTAACCCCGCAAAGTCCTTTTCAGGGAACAATTGAGGCACACAACCTAGCACGTCTTGAATTTTAGAGCCTTTATTATTACTTTGGGTTAATAAACAAGGTAGCAGCTTCTATAGCAAAAGTAAACCGTTCAAGCATCAAACTATTGTCGCACTAACTTGTCTCTACTGGAACCCATAACTAGATTTTGAGTATTCAGACTCATCCAACCAACATATAACACGTATAAAAAATAAATAAAATTCAACCTCATCTCACAATCTCAACTTTTGATCGAAAAGAGCCACTCATCCTTCTTACTCGACGTTGCAAGAGTGAGAAACCAAGTTACTAATCTTTGGAAATTTCATTCATTGATCAACTCCATGCATCCCAAAACAATTTCTTGAGACATATACTAGAAAACTAAAGTAACACTATCTTGCACTGATTTTTAAGACACGTACATAAGAAATCCCATGAATATGTTACCAAAAATATCACACCCTTTCCAATTTTGGGGTTTTTTAATGTGAAACTGAGAGTTAAAAAAGGAATAAAGAAAGATGATTTTGGTTTCGGCAATTTAGCCGTTGGCAAGTAAGTGTGTGCAGGGTGGTAAAAAGAGAGCCTTTTTGTCATTCTCCTAATTCTCATCTCCTACAACCTTAAAAACCTCAGTCCAACAATCTTTTTATTCTCACACTGTCACTCTTTTCCTCCTCTCTTAAATCAAACCAAACTCATATCTTATACAAACTAGTATTTTCTTAATTGCTTTTCCTTTCTATTGTATGACAAAAAAGTAGCTAAATTTTCACCTCAAAGCATTTGTTTTTCTTTTCGTTCTGTTGTCAGCAACCAATAATGGATGCTTTGTCTCTTAACTCCTCCGTATCTGTAAGGGTTGTAAAAGTTTCTGAGAGAAACAAGCAATTATTATGGAAGAATAAGCAGAAAATGGTGTATTGCCACCAAAGTGGTAGTGGTGGAGGTGGCGGCGGAGTAAGTGGCGGTCATCATCATGCAATAAAATCAAGTGGGATGACTTCTGTTTTAACAGAAAAATCGACAGTGATTAGCACCACAGATCATGGAAGGGGTTTAATGGAACCAGGAAATGCAGTTTTAACTCCAAATGGGAATAGCCACGCTACTTCAGATATTGGAGTCAAGGATTTGGTACCCTATGGTGGCAGTTCATCTACTCTGGTAGAGATGCATGATGATCACAATGATGGTATTGGCATTGTCAAGTTTCTTAGAGGAAAATCCCCTCTCATTACCGGTGCAACTGGTTTCTTAGGGAAAGGCAAGTCATTTTCTTCATTTTCCAGTTTGTTTCCAAGGCCTAGCTTAAAAGCCGTTCTTCTTCAAACTATATAGGGAGAAATGCTTCCAAGCACGACCGAAAATCCTCATTCCTTCATTTACGTTTTTGTCTTTTGTCTCTTGACAATTAAATCCCAGTTCTTATTGAGAAGATACTGAGGACAGCACCTGATGTTCGCAAGATATTTGTCTTGATTAAGGCAAACAACAATGAAGCTGCAATGGAAAGATTGAAAAGTGAAGTACGGATTAATCTTTAGTCAGATTATAATTAAATGTTTCTTAGCTTATTTTATGATGATCATTTGTTATTTATTTATATTATCGTATTATAGATCCTGAAAGCAGAAATTTTCAAGTGTCTCAAAGAAACTTATGGAAAATCTTACCAAGCTTTCATGTTGAGCAAGTTGGTACCTGTTCTTGGAAATGTCTCTGAATCTAATCTTGGGATAGATGGAGATATAGCCGATACGATAGCAAAAGAGGTTGACATAATCATAAATTCAGCAGCTAACACAACTTTTGATGAAAGGTTAATAATAATTTCCAATTATAAGTGGAAATCTTGAACCAAAGAAAAAGGAAGAAAAAGGAATTTTACACTGAAGATTTGATTGAGTTTCAGGTACGATGTTTCCCTTGATATAAACACTGGTGGACCTAGCCGGCTCATGAGCTTTGCAAAACAGTGCAAGAAACTTAAACTCTTCCTACAAGTATCTACAGGCAAGTAAATGGTGACATCTCTACATATGTATATACTAAAGCAAATCTCCGAAATAGAAACTGAATTTTTTAACATTCTATAAGGAAATTGACTGTTACAAAGAAATCTGCATGAGAATTTGGAAAACAAAAACTCGGAGATGTTTACTTTTATTGCATGCAGCATATGTCAATGGACAAAGACAGGGACGAGTTATGGAGAAGCCTTTCTGCTTAGGAGATAGTATAGCAATGGAATCTCTTCTTTTAGGAAACCGACAAAGATCACTCCCTCTGTTGCAAGTTGAGGATGAAATCAAGTTAGTTTTGGAATCAAAACAGTGTCTTGAAGATAATGTACTGGTGCAGAAAATGAAAGAACTCGGTTTAGAAAGGTAAATGACTAATCGATTTTACTTCTCCAGTTTAGTGTCCTGGTATGATAAATCTGTCACTCTTTCTCCTTACAGAAATCTATGCATATCCCCTTTCTGGTTTAATCACCACGGAAGTTCATTTTCTAGTTTTCCAATAAGTGACACTTTATTTTCACTGTTATGAAAATTGTGATTTATCAGGGCAAACAAGTTCGGTTGGCAAGATACCTATGTATTCACAAAGGTATGGGAGAAATGATGATTGATAGTATGAGGGGTGACATACCAGTAGTCATAATTAGACCAAGTGTCATTGAGAGCACATACAAAGAGCCCTTTCCTGGTTGGATGGAAGGAAACAGGTAATTTTTTAAGTCTAAAACATTTTGCTTGTAAGATCAAATGATATTGTAAACAAGAAAACACAAAATCCGATTATGAAACTTCAACAGTGAGATGAAAAAAAGAAGTCTTTTCTCCACAGGATGATGGATCCAATTGTTCTCTACTACGGAAAAGGGCAACTTACGGGATTTCTGGTAGACCCGAATGGAGTTCTTGATGTGGTAAGTAGCTTGACTGAACTTCATAAACCAGTGGTCTTTAGTCTCTTCATCTGTTCATCAATTAGATCTGACTTGAATCTCCTGATAAGTTTCTGTGCAGAAGAACACTGGAAAGAAAGTAAAAATTATTAGCTTTTACAACTTCTTGATACATCAATATGCTAAGGATAATGCATTCAATTGTATATGGAATATCTATTAACAACTGGCTTGCTTTAGGTTCCAGCTGATATGGTCGCAAATGCAACATTGGCAGCAATGGCAAAGCATGGGGCAGCCGGAAAATCTGAAAGCAATATCTATCAAATTGCTTCTTCTGTAGTGAACCCTTTAGTGTTCAAAGATCTTGCTAGATTGCTCTATGAACACTTCAACTCCTCGCCATTTACTGATGCAACAGGGAAGCCAATTCGTGTTCCGGCAATGAAACTTTACAGTTCTATGGAAGATTTTTCTTCACACCTCTGGAGAGACGCACTTAAGCGAAGTGGGCTCGGAGCTCTGGCTAATCTTGAAGGAAAGTTATCCCGAAAGCTTGAAAATATCTGCAGGAAATCAGTAGAACAAGCAAAATACTTGGCTAATATTTACGAACCTTACACTTTCTATGGCGGAAGGTACTTTTTAAGTTTTCACACCATTTCCTTACCTTCTATCTCTTCCTTAATCTTGTGTAGCCAATACTATCAGTTTATCAGTAACATAGTAGTTGTTAACTACTGCCAGGTTTGACAATAGCAACACAAAAAGACTGATGGGATTCATGTCCAGAGAGGAAAGACTTCAGTTCGGGTTTGATGTCGAGAACATAGATTGGAAAGATTACATCTCTAATGTCCACATTCCAGGTCTACGGAGGCATGTGACAAAGGGTAGATGATTGCAGAACTGATGCAAATCATCTGAAAGGAATGCTGTTAATTTCTGCAGCCAATGTAAAAGAACTACTTTTTCTCTTCCCAACTACTGTAACTTTCCATGGCACTAGAGAAAAGAAAGAATTGCCCAACTATCCCCCATGTAATATCTTTTTCACTGTTAGTCTATGATGACTGATAAATCATAATTCGCTTGAGTTTTCTCAGTTTCCACATGGAAATTCCAGAATACTCGGTTTCATTTTCAGGTTCTGATATGCTCAGTATTATGATCAAGAGATCTAGACAAAGTATATTCTTTCATCAAATCCAAAATAATCTAAGACAAATCAATAAATCAATACAAGTGTTCATTTTCAAAAACAACCCACATGTACATATTTACCAAAACTACCATGTTAACAGCAGCAGAACTGCAAAGTTAATCATCTTCATTTATAATTGCAAAATACACATCAAAGTTTGAAAATTATTCTAAACAATAGATATTCAGAAATAGAAGTGCTATTTCTACTTAATAGGCCCAGCGCAGAAATCTCCCATGTAACGGCCAGCAAAACAAGAAAAGAACAGAAATAATGTAAAAATAAGACACAGCAAAAAAATATTTTATATACTATAATAAAACAAATGCATGCCAAGCATCAGAGGCCTAGGTGAGAGAATAGAGAAGGAACGAGATCTACAGTAGACCAGGCAAGTCCAGCATACTGAAGGAGCCTTATTCCAGTGTCAACGTCAACTGAGGTCTGCTTTGAGAAAAAGAACAGTTTCTGGATATAGCCAGACTGCTTCACATTGGACTTTTTATCCGCTGCCAGACCATTTAATGCCGGTATATAGCTAGTTGATCTTACTGGGATTCCCAGAGTGTAAGCAAGAATGGGAAGAATCCATTTCGCAAGGGCCTTGCTACAGAACTTCACAAGAAGTATTGTTGGGATTCCCACGAGCACTCTACCCACAAAAGCATGAAGCCTAAGCTGAGGGGTCAAAATGCGTGCAACATTTTCATGGTGATACTGGTGATATGTTTGCTGTATCCCAATTACCTAACAAAATTATCTCAAGTCATGAAACTTGCATATCTGAAACTTATATGAGAGAGAAAAAAAAAAAAAGAAACTGCAAGCAATACATTAATAAAACCAGATGTCTATTTCTGTTTCATGCCAATTTTGCAGAAGTTACACACACAAAAAAATAATAATAATAAAAATAAAAATAAAAAAATAAAAAAAAATGAAACTAACAACAGACAATGTTAAATTAGCTCTCAGTGCAGGGTAATGCTATTCAAGAGGACTAACTTGAAAACATATTCATAATAACTTGCAAACAAATGCTTACAATTCCCAAGGCAACACCATTGAAGGCTGTGTGATACTCAAAACTAGGAGTTGGAAGCTCTGGAGTAGGGTAGGCGAACAGTAACAAGAAGCTAAGGGTAGCCCAGAACGATGCAACTGTAGAAAAACAGACCATCAAAGTGTAAATATTAGAAGCAACACAGGCAATGGACAATAAGTACAAAGAAAATGTCTGGCCAATAAACTACCATTTGGGATATGATTAATCAATTTCATCCTTTTACATGTCCTCAGTAAAATCTTTCAAGTCTATTATTGTATTTTAACCTTTTAATTAATTAAAGTTATTCCATGAAGTTCAAATGCCAAAAGTTTCAGCTTTTGGCATTTCAGTTGTATGCTAATACTCCTAAATGCATTTTTTGATGATGTAACTGAAGAACATTTCATTTACTGAGCTGATATTTGAGCTACGGCGACAAACTTCAAAAGATGTTTAGCAGCATATCTAACACCTCTTTCTTACTTTGGACTATTGGATCGGTCTCTACAGTTATTACAACCTTTATTGGTTTACAGAATTGGTGTTTGGCAAATACACCTTGTACAAAAGATGAAAAAGGCATGAACTGAAATCCAACCACTTTCTGCATCAGCATTACGTGCTAAGCTAGGTAGAATAATTAAAATAAGAAAAAGGCTTATCCAAAAGGGAAACCCTAAGACTTCGAACTTTAGAGACTGCAAGACTAGCTCCACTTGGTAAAATGCTAAATATACTTGTCCACATGGTTTCTTTCTTCTGATGCCTAGAAGCAAAATCTTTATCATTTGGTAAAAGAGAACTAGCCACTCAATAGAAGGTTAAGTATTGACGCATAAAATAGGAGAAAGTAATCTAGATTGCTCAAACTTGTTCAGCTGTAAAATCATGTTAAAGATGTATGATTTCATTTGAACATTGCATGGCAGAAGAGGGAGCATAAAACTTAATTAGATAATGCAAAAAGGTATTGATGGTGGATATGACAAGTTAATTGCCCATTGTTCTTGTCAGAATAAGAAAAAATTGTGTGGAGACGAAATATTTAAGAGAAACTACATATTTTCTACTAATTCAGCCAAAACTAGATTGAGCGTTGGAACATAGAGACAGCCTGCAGTGAGAAGGTTGTGAATGAATAACGGTGCCCCAGTTATCGTAATAGTACCAAACCACCAATACCCTACCAGCTCCATATTCACAAGTAACTTCCTAGGCAGGAAAAGCACAGAATATTATGAGCCAATACATGTTAGAGTTCATAGAGCAGAGCAGAGATCGGAATTTTGTGCTAGACTCGTTAAGCATTTCAATTATAGTTTTATTAACTCAAGCACAAAATTAAGTATCCTTCAATAGAGTCCTGGAAATCTGGCAACATTTACTCCCAGTAAATTCAAGCTCTTCACCAATTGTCATCTCCTCCCATATTTAACTGAGGCTGCATAGATGGGCTTGTTAAAGCAGATCTCTGTTAATTAACCCTTCAGTATGTCAAAGACTTATGCATCTTGGACTTCTTGGATAGCCTTTTTCATTAGTCAATTACACACAGACAATTTGGTAAGAATTTGTTACTATATCGCAAATTATTTACATCATGTCCCACACAGACACCACTCTCTTGATTTTTTAGAATACTCACAAGCACTAACAGCATTACATTAGTTAAGATTTTGCAAAAAATGTGACTGAGAAGATGATATGTTGCATAGGTCCTGCATCCTTACCCTTTTGTCCTGAAACTACAAAATTGTCAATGTATTTGTCAACATAAAGCCACAGTGGCAAGATCACTAGTCCAAGAGCAAGACCACCGATAATGTCAATCAGGCTGTGCATCCCCAGGTAAATTCTTCCTAACAAGATTAACAATTTCCAGAAAATGTGAAAGAATGAACTATAAAGAGAACATAAGGCAAGTAAAAATCATAATGAATTCAGTAAAACTTACCCACACCAATAAGACCAACAATAATACAGACTAAGGCAAGCCCCAGTACTTCCTTGCTGACATCATCACATCCAGTGTAAGAAAGAACGTAGTGTAACAAGTATCTGGTTGTCCAAAAAAATTCAAGACGTAAGTTTAAATGATTCACTAGAAAGCTAGCGTGTGAGAATTGAGATAAAGAATGTCCTGGGAGATATGGGTTCAAATTTCTAAATCAAAAATTTTCAAAAACAAGAATACTTTAATAGCAGTCTGAAACATGAAGCCTTATGCTGGCACCTAAAGGTATGAATTGATTTTCTTTCACAGGCCACAAATGTATCTTTAACATAGTTTTGCATTTATTGTCATTGCAGAAGTAGTTGATATACATGCCCATAATTATTTAAGATAAGCTTGTTTTGTAAAAGTAGCTCATTTACACCACGCTGGGGGGCACAACACAGCCATTGCTCAAATGCGCATTCAGTCCGAAATGTCATACAATTCTTTAGCTTGGTTCATCAAAGTTCAACCAGAAGATAAAAGGCAGCAGAATAAACAAATACTAGAGAATCATACCCTGTTAAGCAGACAGTATTAAGAGTATGTGAAGAAGGTAATCCATATTCCATAGCATTCTCTTTCTCATCTTCAGTAGCTGTAACTCTCCTAACAGGTGGTGAACATGGTCTGGGTGCTGATATGACATCCTATTAAACGGGTTAAAACAAATTAGCAGTTTCAATCAATGCTAAATTGAACATGAAATAAACAATTATACAAGTGATTGTTAAAGATAGAGCACCTTTATACAATTTCCCATATAATCACAAAAGGCGATTAGAAGAGTCATCTGCCGAGCCAATTTGCAATGCCCACTCTACCATATAAGAAAACAACATAAATAGGTAAACCCTGACAAATAATTTTGATAGATCCATAGCATCCGATACCAGAAATAGAAAGAAAAACAAAAACGTAAACTCAACAGGGGGAATTAGAGAGCAAACCCAGAAGAGCAAAGGAAGAAAGGCAGTGTAAAAAGGCACAGAAACCACACAAGACAACCCAGAGAAGAAAGCATCCAAATATCTATGCTCGTATTTCTGCAGAAGCTCAAAAAATCCAATCAAAATCATTCCAAGAACACCATAAAGGTCCAATCTTTCAATACATTGTTGCAGTTAAATACATCCCACAAATACAAACCTGGATCTTGAGAATAAGGGAAGTGCCAGACATTACATAGTGAGACACCCATGGCTGCGTAAGAGATCTGAGTTTCTGGGTTAAATTCAGAATTGACGAAAACACAATCCACGTTGCAATTCCACCTAGAAAAATCACTTGCCAACCAGGAATACTTTCCATTAATTATCTTTCCTCTTTATGATTGTTCTCCTAATTCCCCCCCTCTCAGCCTCTTTCTCTGTGCACGGGGACCGTTGACAAAGACAAAGACGCCTAGAAGACTTCCAAAAATTGAATTGTTGTAGGATCGGACTTCTAGACTCCCTCTTGCTCTCCCGATGGAAACAGAGAGTCGACTCAGATTTTCTTGTTTTTCCCCCCCATATATTATTTTATGAGACAAGCAATTCTTGTGTGCGGGGCTAAATAAAATAAAATAAAAATATAATAAACTATGAAGAAGCTTCGTTGGATTATTAGTTGACACAGAAAATTCTCAAAAGCACGCGCAGTCAAAATGTGCTAATTTGACTGAAAAATTTTTTATTGAAGGAAAGAAGTCGTTCGTTGGAGGAACAAAACGTAAAAATTTGCGTCCTCGTACCGACGATAACTTTTATAGAGGGGGTCGACTAGTAAAATTGATTTGATATATGTATTTATAAGTATTGATTTGTCTATACAC
Source organism: Nyctanthes arbor-tristis (assembly GCA_963692815.1). Lineage (NCBI taxonomy): Eukaryota > Viridiplantae > Streptophyta > Magnoliopsida > Lamiales > Oleaceae > Nyctanthes > Nyctanthes arbor-tristis. Next base: position 21,933 of record CAVNYN010213201.1, read on the forward strand.
ATGCGGAATAATATGTGTGTATATAGAAAAAGAATAATTCTATAAAAACATGAAAAAAATGAAATTCTCACATAGCACAAATTAATTACGTGATGATCACATAACTACTTTTCCTTGATTTAATACAATTGTGTCACAAATATAATGTGGCTTATTCTGTCCCATTTCCACAGGCTAATTAGCGCTATCTACACCTAACGTTTGAGTTTTTTACACTTCTTATCCCTATTGTTTCAAACTTAACAATTTCACCCTTAATTTCGATATTTCTTGCATAATCTATTCTTTCCATCAATTGATGTTAGTTTAACTGTTAAATTGTCAAATTTTTTTATTAAAAGACCAAGATACTCTCAAAATTTTTCAAACTTGAATTTTGGTAGAAATATATAGAATTTATTGAAAATTATTGAAAATTTTCAATAATAAATTATCTTCAGACAAAATCCCAACTTTCTCATCATTCATCACCCCTTCTCCAAATCTACATCTGTCACTTAACCATCAAAGTTGGACTATTATTGTTTCATTGAAATCAAATTACTCATTTTCATTGGATCTTTTCATTTTTCATTAATCAAAAACCATTTCATCTTGTGGTTTTCATGTTTTTCATGCTTTCTCCTCGGTTCCTTTCTTCAATTTTTTTTTGGCTCCATTAAGGGCTTGATAAATAGTGCATGCATCATAATTTTTAGAATTTCTTTTTACTAGTTTTTTCTCATCCTTCTTTCAATTGATCAAATATTATTCCACGCGATATTTACATTTGAGTTTTTTGGATTTTTAGATCCCCTTTTTAATATTATATTATAATTAGTGAATATACCATTTAATTTCCAATTTAATAGGATTAAAACATTTAAATTTCTTTTGCATTGGGCCATTTTTGACTCTTCATCTTCTCTGAAATTTTAATTTGATATATGAATTTTTTATTAGTACTGGTTTTAACGTGGCTTAAAGGAGGGAGATGAGAAGAATGAATTTTTTGTTGTAATTCTTTTGATCATTTAATGGTTATACTAGTTTAATGAAAGGGGTTATTATGCCAAAAAGGTTGAAATTGATGGGGCAAGTGTTATGTTTGAAACTATAGGGACGAAAAGCATAGCAAACTTAAACGTTTGGGGTAGATAGTGTTAATTAGGCAAAATTCTTGTTTGATGCTCTTTATTTTACCAATTTATAATTTTACCTACCACTAATTTGACATTTGATTTGATAACTATTCAATTACAACCATATATTTTAAACCTTTTTACATTCCTAATACACATTCTACATTTCTCCTCATTATAAATTCTTCACATTTTGACAAATAAAGAGCATTAAACAAGCTCTAATTTTGAGGTATTTTAGTCTTTTAGAAGTATAATTGTTAGATTTAATACAATAAGGATGAAAAACGTAAAAGACTCAAATGTTAGGGATAGATAGTGCTAAATAGCCCATTTCCATGTCTCCCTAGGTTTTTTTGATAGAGAAATTATACTATTGATTATTATTGATGAGTCCTTCTGCAAAACCTTCAGAAAATTTTGTAACAAAATCTCTCATCTCACGTGGCGTGTATAGATGCATACTACATGTATTTAAAATTTAAATATACATAGTGTGGATGAAATACTCATGACGTACATCCATACATGTTATACGAGGTGGAAGTTTTGTTACGAAACCTTAGGGAGGTTTTTGAAAATTTTCCTATTATTGATATGACAATGTTTTATGACCGTATTATATACTCACTCCTTTCCAATTATATAGTTTACTAGATTTCCACCCGTACAACAATTTTAAAGGAATTTCATACAAAAAATATAATAAAATTGTGTTTGTCAGGTTTAATGTCATAAAGGAACTAAAAAATACAACCTGCATGAAATTAATGTGCATCCTACGTTTACAAGTTGCGTGTAATTAATTCTTTATTTTGATGGCATAATTTTAAATTTTATTATTAGTCCATGTCATCTCGTTGAACCAATACTTTTTTATTAATTCTTATTTTTTATTCTATATTAATTTCACACCATTGCATTTACGGACATACTATACGTCATACCCATGTGTTTCACGAACATATTATAGTAACAAAGTAAAATACAATGGAGTAGGAGAAAATAAAATCATGAAATTATAAAATCGAATAAGGTAAAATTGAAATCCATTAGACAAATATGAGATATATCTAACTAAAATGTAATATGTAGATAGAGTTTCAAAATAACAATGTTACATTAAATTATTAAAAGGAAAAGTAAATATTAAGGAAAAGTATAGTAATAATAATATTGAAATCTAGACTGATATATTATCTATTTTCATGTAATTCAAATCTATTAGGCAAATATAAGATATATCTAACCAAAATTTAATATGTAAATAGAGTCTCAAAATAAAAATATTAAATTAAATTATTAAAAAGAAAAGTATAATAATTGAACCAATAATTTTTTTTATTAATTCTTATTTTTTATTTCCTTTAAAGACAATAAAACCCGATAGTATAATCTATACTAGTTTCACATTCGTACGTTTCACATACATACTATGTTTCACGGACATATTATGCTGACAAAATAAAATATAATTGAGTAAGAGAACATAAAATGATGAAATTATACAATCGAACAAGGTAAAATTGAAATCCATTTGCAAATATGATATATATCTAATTAAAATGTAATATGTAGATAGAGTCCTAAAAATATATTAAATTAAATGATTAATAGGAAAAACATAATAATAAGGAAAAGTAATATTAAAATTAAGATTGATAGATTATCTATTTTCATGTAATTCAAAACTCATTAGGCAAATGTGAGATATATCTAACCAAAATATAATATGTAGATAGAGTCTCAAAATAAAAATATTAAATTAAATGATTAAAATGAAAAATATAACAATAAGGAAAAGTATAATAATTGAACCAATAATTTTTTTATTAATTCTTATTTTTTATTTCCTTTAAATGCAATAAAACCCGATAGTATAATCTATATTAATTTCACACTCGTGCATTTACAGACTACTATGCTTCACACCCATATGTTTCATAGACATATTATACTGAGAAAGTAAAATACAATATAGTAGGAGAACATAAAATCATGAAATTATATAATCAGATAGAGTAAAATTGAAATCTATTAGGCGAATATGAGATATATTTAACTATTAATTCTTATCTTTTTATTTCTTTTAAAGGCAATAAAACCTGATAACATAATCTATATTAGTTTCATACCCGTGCATTTACAGATTACTATGCTTCACACCCGTACGTTTTATGGACATATTATGCTGAGAAAGTAAAATACAATATAGTAGGAGAATAATCAATTATGAAATTATACAATCAGACAGAGTAAAATTGAAATCCATTAGGCAAATATGAGATATATCTAACCAAAATGTAATATGTGGATAGAGTTCTAAAATAAAAATATTAAATTAATATGTAGATAGAGTTTCAAAATAAGAATAGTAAATAATTAAAAGGAAAAGTATCATAATAATAATAATGACATCAGTAAGTTAGTTTTTTAAAGAAGCCAAACAATGAGCGGGAAAATTATTTCTAATTGTGTCCAATAATCGAATTGAGTCAGACAAACTCTACTTATATATATATATATAATATAGATGTTGCATTTTTTAGATGTCTCAATTATATAGTCTTATTTCCGCATTTGGTATTAATATTTGTTGTCATTTACAAATATACCCCTAACTAATCTTAAAAAAATAACAAAAATTAAATTAGTTAATTCTTGGAATATTTTTAGAATTAAATATGGGCCTTTAGAAAAATGAGAATAATTAGAATTCTTTTATTGGTATTCCACGTACATGAGAAGTCCTCAATACATTATCTCGTTGTTTAACCTTTTTATCTCAAAATTTGAAATGTTATACTACCTCCGTCCTGTGAAAATGGTTCCAATTTCTTTTTTTCTTTTTTTTTTTCTTTTTGTTTTTCCAAAATTATGGTCCACTTTTATTAATTAGTCTTTAAATTTTCATATATTTATATATTTAATGTGCATTGATATCAACAAATAAGAACTACTAAAATTGAATAACAATTAAAATGAAAGGCATATTAGAAATCACATTTTGTGAGTCTTGCTAAAGGAAAGGCCCAAAATCACTCAAGAAGACCATCACGACACCTATGCAATGATAGCGGTTAAGATCACTGCATCCCTACGGTAATGTACCAAAACACATTGAAATCGAGTATTCTGTGAGCCCAGAGTTCCAAAAATGTGTTTATTGCATTATGACCCATGAATCGTAGCAAACTGAAATTTGTTGGTAACTGTTGTAGTAAAGTTTATATTGTGAATCGGCCTAATGGCATTAAATTTATGTTGTACCCCCTTCCCGAATACAACAAATTTAATGCAATATATCTATGATAGTATTATGTGCATCTTGATGAAACAAGGGTCTCAAAATCATCCCAGAAGTGCATCATTTCCCTATGCAGTTACAGCAGTGAGCGTTACTACATGAATGTCGTGACGCATAGAAATAAACTCGTGTGAATGCCATCAATTTCCTCCACAAACTCACCACCCTGAGAAATTGATATCCATATTGTATTCTCATTGTCCATGGCTGCATTTCAGCAAGAAATAAATAAATTTTAGTTTACTAGTTAATAATTTCTTTAATTAAGAAAACATGTTGCATGAAAACTAAATAAGAAGAAAACTACACACGCTTACTACGAAACTACAATTTTTTTTTTAAAAAACTATAAAACTACATATATGCATCCCATTTAAACAAAAAGAAAATACACATCCATTGAAAAATACCCTTATATACACTCAGAATCCGTTAGAACTGGGGGGAAAAACTAATTCAGTTAAAACTGTCATAACAGCATAGATGCCGTGATATAGTGCAAATCACGACATATATGCCGTGATGTCAATTGAGCCATCGTACCAACCTCAAAACAAAAACACAGATTCTTAAATTCAATTTCTATTAGGATGGAAGGAAATGGTATTTCAAATTGGCATCACGACATCAATGCCGTGAAATAATACATAGCACAACATGTGGGCAGTACCGACAAGTTACTAGCATCAGAACAAAACCACAGCTTACAAAAATCAATTCATGCTATGAACAATAAACTAGTTCAAACTGACATCACGACATGAATGATGTTATATAATGCAGATCACGACATCTATGTCGTGATGTCGATTGAACACAGAAACCCACTCTTAGATCAACAACATTGACTCCCATCTGCCAAAAAAGTGTAGGAAGATTGTGAGTATATGTTTATATTGATCTTCTTAGTTCTTGAAAAGACAAATACATTTTTACATGCGTACCTCAACTATTGGGAAAATCATAGACCAACTAAAGAAAGAAATTTTTAGGTTTTCTTCAACAAGATTTGGAGAATATGGATCATGGAGAATATGGAAAATCATTAGGTTTTTCCCGCGAGAATCCATTGTGTGAAGAAGAGGAACGTTTAGTGTGAGAAACGCCGCTTACAGTGAGCGTATGGTGGAAGATACTTTAGTGGATTTTTCATTATTTTTTAATGCTTTCATTAGTTAGACAAAAATTATAGACATTTGCCCTTTTAAGTAAATGCTTTCGTTGACCTCCCCTTTTAAATGGAATAATGTTGTCTTCTATTATATCCTAAATCAAGAGTAATGAAGCCTTCTATTTTCCACCCATTTTTAACCTACATTATCATGACGTCATATGTACCCATTTTGGTTATTTCAGCCAATTTTATCCGATTTCGTAGTTAGCCAAAATAAAAACGTGTTTTTATCCTTTATTAGCCTTAAATTGAGTCCATATGAATACTTAACTAAATTTCCTACTTATTAAGGAAATTGCTTATTTTAGTTTTTCTCTAGCATGTTTTATATGTGTTCACGCAAAAATTGAGATTTTTTCCTTCCAATACCGTATTATTATTAACATAAATAAATTTCAGAATAATACCATATTATTATTTCAAAATTTATTTATGTTAATAATAATATGGTATTGGAAGAAACAAATCTCAATTTTTGTGTGAACACATCTGGCTTCTTCAACCCACGATTTCCGCCAATTTCTTACGTTGATATGTAGTTACCATATTTAGCACAGAAAAATTTTAAATGTAATTTTTTTATTTAACGAATTTTTTCAAAATTTAAAAAAATATTATTATATGTTCCTGATCTTTTGCGATGGTTTACTGTATTAAAGGCAATATATGTGATCAATATTTTATTTCTGTGCATCGTACAAGTGTTTAAATAAAATAGGATGTCAAACCACCCATTTGATCACTAACATTCATTTTTCCGGTACCTAACTAAATAAGAAAAGGATGTCATATATTGAAGCAATTGATGTATATTTATGTTTACGTTGTAAATGTTCACAATTTTTTTCAGTAAAAATATATTTTATAATAATGAGTCGTTGAGATGTTCGTAGTCCAAGCGGGCCACTTCAAATATATGGACGTGATTATTTTGACAATATTTTATTTTTAAGTAGAAATGATTTGTGAACATAGGCAACAGATGTACAAATGTTGCGTATTCATTGTTTAACTTCCTATATGTTATATTCTAGAATATTTTTCTTCCCATGCATCAATTTCAATTAATTTCATTGCAATCTTTTTATTCAAATCAAACATTAATTAATAAATTATCGTTCCTTTTTCTCATCTAAAGCTCCCTTCATGATATATATGTTTGCTAATAAATTTATTATTTTCTTACCAATTATGATAGGTTGCTCTAAAATTAGATGAAGACTACATGAATGAAGACCTTCTGTGTGATGGCGGAAGTATAACTACGTGCAAGTGACTATGTTATATATTAAGTTAAATGTTACCATTTAGTAATTTATATTATATTATCATACATGTAGTTGAAGATTAATGGATTCTCTGTTGAAATATTGATAGATTACATGAAAAAACTCAAACTGTTTTTTTACCGACACATCAATAGAGTGGAGGATAGGGAACATATGAGAGCAGCTGATAAAATATTGTTTTCCAACTATGTGATTTGTCAGTCGTTTGATAATAAATTAACCTTCATATTTCTTTGATTGATCTTAACAGTTTGGTGGTTGACTGGTCAATTTGACACTTTCTCTGTTAATTTACTTATACTAGCAAATTTTTTTCTAGACCTTTTATGAAAGAAGATTAATTGACCAAATTATATCATGCAATTCCTTTAGAACAACGGTTGGATATAGAACAATGGGTTCAGCCTTAGGCTAAGCACTGTTGGTTGGATTTCTTTCAATTGCTATATAGTTTCAGCATAAAGACAAGTGTGAAGTTTGTCTCTAATAAGATTATCTTTTCTTTTCTTTTCCTTTTTAGCTTTTCGGTTTTATTTTGTTGATGTTCTAGCTTGATAATTATCTTACCATTTTGGGTTTATTATCTGTTATGTTTTGTGATCATAAACTTACATTGTTTGTTTTCATTTCTTATTGATTTTGATATGCATAATATTATGATAATCAATCAAATTTGATATTTAACAATCTGTTCTATCTTTGATTGAAGTCATTATTTTTTTATTTTTTATTTTTTACATTCTAACTAATTTTATAGTTGATGTATTTAATAATCTTATTATGTAACGTCGGTGCTTACATTAAGTGCAATTATGCTATATAAATTTTGTCTACTTCTCTGAATATGTTGGTTGCCTGTTAGATGTTAAATGCAAAAACATGGTTACTGCCGTAATAAATAGGTTCATAGTTGGCAATGGTCTTTTTTGTGCATCATAGAGAAACACATTAATAGCATCCCATATCTTATAATTGTTTTATTTGCACCTTTACTTCTATGAGGTGTGACCATATCAACTCATGTTATGAAGCGCAAACAAAATTGTAGACACATTGATGGCTGAAAACAGAGGATTTCATGCTGTGCATTGTAAATTGATTAGTCCTATTGTGCTGTTAAGTAATTCTTATTTTAGTTTGAGTGATTTAGACTATTTTGA
>CAVNYN010213202.1:0-39529 GCA_963692815.1 Nyctanthes arbor-tristis
TCCTATTATTATTTGGTGATAGTAGAAGTTGTCGGTTTACCCCCCTCCAGTTTCCCATCTCATTGGAGGGTTTAACGACCTAAAGTAATTCTTGGGGTTATTTACATTTCCACACTTATATTATTTATTGACATATCAATTACGTATTTTAATCAAACGTCACACGGTTTGAGGGAAATTGGTTAAATTTCCAACAATGTGTGCATAGAAAGTTCATGATGCAGAACTCTTTAGGTTCATCTTATTGATTGGGCTTGTACAAAATAAGTATCAATGTAAGAATCTCAACGAATTTCAAATTGTCTCCTTTTTTTTTAACTGAAAATTTTCAAACACTCATCAGACATCTTATGGCGTCTTCTACTAACTCCATTTTAAATAAACTAATAAAAAAAGTAACAAGCACCTAAAAACCAATTAAAATAAAAAGTAACAGACTCTTTATTAGTGGGTGTTAATTGTCAGATCTATAAGATCCGCCTTCACATGAGCAAATGGTATTATAAGGCGCCATTTGAATAGTCATACCCAGAATCAAATTTTGACACTTTAAAATAGCGTCTTACACCTGATTAGGACTGATGTTGTCCTATAAAGTTAGAAGTCCTAATTGTATAATTAGATTGAGGAACTAAAGTGTATATTTTGCAACTTGAGCACACAACTGTAAATCAAAATTGGTTTTGGAATTTTATGATCATTGGGTTAAGTTGATGGATAATTAATTATATTATTACTCATAATTAATTATTTTCCAGGGACCACGTGTCAAACCGCTTTATCTATACGTGACACTAGCGTAATCTTTTCTTGATTCCATGTCTAATCATCAATGTTTCAATAATTTACAGAGGGTTTGACAATTAATTATAGGAAAATAAGTAATCATTAGTGAATTTTTTTTATAAAATAGAGAATCTTTTGGAAAGCGCTGGCCGCACTTTGTACAAATTACCCTCAAATCCCGCTTTCCTGCCCTGTCGCTTCTTTGTAAATTAGCAATATTTGCCTTTCCCAAATATTATTATGGAGCTAACGAGACTTCCGCCTAAAAACATTCGTGTACTTATATTATATAATAATAATAATAATAACAATACTTCAAGGTAAAGTAATAGGCCGTAATATATTATGCAAGTAGAAAAAGGTGATAGGCCCGCAAGAAGAAGAAACCAAAGTCAATGTCAAAAAACCGTCCGGATGCTCTGATAGAAAATTATTTTACATAATAATAACTAAGAGTTACAACATTTTGAAAGGGTAAAGAGGGACACCAGAGTATGGAAGCAGCCAGGAGTAACAAACCCTCCCCTCTCATATCTGAAGCAGATTCTTAAAGTCAAGGAAAGTGAACCAATTCCAATCTCAAGAAGTCATACCTATTCTTCGATCAGGTATCAGACTTGCAGGAAAGTGGCACTAACGATGTATTGAACTTCAATTCTGCATAAACATGGAGTACATTTGATATATACAAAAACTGGAAAGAATACTTTGGATTGGTTATGTGATTAATACATTGATGAGTTGTTAAACAGACACCTCCGGATTGTCGTCCCAAGCTCAGCAACCCTCTCAGGGTGGAGTACAACTGCACATATACCAAAACAAACACCTACTGCAGCAACCGCAGAGATAACAGGCCGAGAAAGCAGAGATGTTCTCCTAAATAAGTGACCGCATGACTTTCCTGGCCTTTCCTTAAGATTTACACTCAACTCTTCACTCAAAAGAGGAATTCTTGGACTTTCATTGAGAGGAGCTGAATATATTCTAGCCTCTGGCTTATCCTTTGCTGTCGTCTCCAACACCTATAAAGTTCAAACATTATTATATACCATAACATAAGATAAATCAGAGATAATTTTTATTGTTAAGCGATTAACTCGCAGGCCAACATCAACATGCACATTTTGCTAATAACATATAGCTGAATATGACCAGACAATTGACAAGAGTAGTAAAGATGAATGTTTAACATAACCGATAAGTTTAAGCGAGAATGCAGTAATAAATTTGACCACAGTGCATGAAATGATGAGCAAAACAAGAAGTGGGAGCGTGTATATTTAACTTTTGACAAATGCACAAAAGAAGACACTGATTAGAATGCTACGAGATAAATGCTGAAAAACCTATGGAATTTCTTGACGCAAATGTAGATTTGATCAACGCACTCTTCAATAAACTTCATGCAGAATAGATATGAGGCACACGGTAAGTGGTTGCCCGGAGAGATATAAAGTGGTATTCATGTTCGTGCAAAAAATTGCCTTCACCGCATTTTAATAAATTTTCCCCCTTTGTTCTGGAACGAAGTGTGTGGCATTTACAAGAGAAAATATGTATTTGGATTTACCAGAGTATTACACCTGGTATATCGAAATTCAGACATCTATACCACCAATTCAGAGTCAAGACTTCAGTAAGAGTTTGCCTTTTACCAGTAATAATTTAATACCCCAACCCCCCAACCCCACACCAAAAAAAAAAAAAGAGAAAAGCCCATGTGGCAATACATGGGTGGTTGATTTAAAAGGGTAGGACCCATTTTGACCACCCATCTAACAACGGTATGGTAACATACCCTCATGACGGTATATTAAATTTATGCACAGCAGATTAGGAAATAGAAAGTTGCACCACTTGTCAATCTATTCTCCAAGTAGCATATATGCCCTAAAACCACAAAAAAAAAAAAAGGAGCAAACTAGTCAGAGTCAGTTTGTTTGGCAGTGTTTATTTAATCCTTTTTTCCCTCAAGCTAATTTTCAGACACTGGTTCTTTAAGAACGTTATTTTTCACGTAATCCAATAACTTTTCCCTCATTTTGAACCACATTCTCCCAACAAAAAATGTCATTTCTCCAACAAAAATCTCTCCCCAGTAAACTCTGAGTATAGTTTGCACAATCAGTCCTCACCAGTGAATAGCTTCCAGATCTCTGTTATTCATGTAACCCTCAACAGTCCACATTCATAAAGCTAGACTTTGCTTCTCATCTTTGACCGGTCTTTAGAAACTTGAACCAGCACATGTTTCAACAAGGGCCATGTGAAAATTTAACGGAGGTTCAGACACTTTTTCCTTTGAGGATTGATTGTTCAGCTATAACTAGATTTCACCAGCATGCTCCTTTTAAGAGGCTAGAAACCGACTTGCTACTCTGGAAATAGGTTGAAGACAGCAGCAATATTCCGAATAAAGAAATTTAAAGGACAAATATGAAGTCCTCACCTGATTGGCAGCTTGAACATCAATTCGAAGATCATTTTGGGAACTTTGATCAGAAGCAGTTCTTTCTGTTGCATGAGTCACCAGGAAGTCTTTCTCCTGTAATTTCCGCCAAAGTATATTTTTTCCATTATCCAAAATCTTCCGAAATACACTCATATCAGCATCAGGAACACCCATAAAAGATCGCTTATCCATTAAGGTTTTCAAGTGGGATAATAATCTCGCCAAAATGACTGTAGAATCTGTTTCTATTAGAAAATTCAGTAAATTATTGATTCTTTGTATCTGAGTGGCTGTAAAATGTAGCTCCAACATGGAATCACTAAGTGACCATGCAACTTCTAGCAAAAAATCTCTGAACTGGGCCTGTCTTAACGCATCACATGTTGATGTTGGAGCTGACAGGTGTCTGTTGAAGCAAATAGATGCATCCAACTTTTGTTGAATATTCGCCATTTCTGCACATGTGTCATTATCTCCAATAAGAATTGGAATGAAATTGGATAGGCCAGACTCATTCTCAACCTGCGGAAGAAACAATTTCAATACACCTAAAAGAAAAATTCTTGACAATAAGAAGTGAATGTCGTACTGATTCTTTCATCAGCTCTTAAATTGATCCTATGATGAGAAATCCTACGTTGTCTATGAATGAATAATATCTAGCCAGTCCATCTCACTCCATCAAGATATTCTTGATATCAATTTCAGTAAGTTCTATTTATAAAACAAGGGTCCAACAAAGTACAGTTCTAAAATACACAGTTGAAGACCATGTATTTCCCAAAAGATTATACTGATCTTTATAAGGAAACACCTCGGCATATTGCGCACAGAGATATACTGGTTGCTTTTTCTTCTTTTTTCTGCAAACTGAAATGCATTTTTAAGCTTCACATTCCAGGGGTGTGGAACGATGGGACTCAATCAATTAATGTAAATGTTAAAGTTACCAACAAGAAAGAAGGCAGTTTTGAACAAATGCTTAACCTAGATTACAAGTAACCCAAAATCCGGTAATGATTAATTCTAGTGTAAAGTAGCCAAAACGCATATAGTTTATTGTACAAGAACAACGGAAATGGGAAGAATAGTTTTGATATGGGGACCACATATGGAGACCACAGGAATGAATCCACATGGGGGTTCTTACTTTTTGTAACTACTGTGGTTGGTCTCCATATCAAAACTGATGGGTAGAATATGGTTCTCACTTCAATAAATGCCGGGCCAAAAATATCTGGCTCAGTTTGAGGGATATGTATCTTCAATAATTGATGGTCTAAACTTCTATTGCTCCCTTCATTCTTGTGAGAAACTGGTGAAACACAAATATCATATGCAAGATACCGACCAGCAAAGGATACAAGAAACCTGAATATAGAATGAAAATTTTGGTGATATACTGGAAGAAGATTGAGCTACATATAATTCTAAGAAAAGTTAATAGGAATACAAAGATTAAGGAAAATATTGATGTTAAATATGTTTTTCCAATACATGTAAAAAACTAAAACACTATTTTGCTAAAACAAACAAGCGCTCAAATTATGACACTATCTCTTTCCTACTTGAAAATTCAGACATGGAAATACATAAGATTTTTGGAAATTTATTCAATTTGTTTGGTGGATCAGGTAAATTCCAAGTCCATTTTATCATTTTATGATTTTTCCCCAGCAGGATAAAGAAACCTGTATCAATGTTCTTTTTACACCAGAGCTTTTCCACACCAGGAACCACATAATGATATATCTAAAAATGCAGCACAAGGCCGAAAGGCCTTGCATTGCCCCAAGAATAATCTCACATTGGTTTCTGTAATTTGGTCCGTCTGCATCAAATTTTTTTTTTCTCGGTATCATATCATCTGTCAAAATCCTGGCCCCAACAAAGTATCTACGTTAGCTTGTCTTTTCAGCAATTTCAATCCCTGATGACTGATCCAAACAGTATCTCATGCCTGTATGGTCATTGCAATTGCAAAGACCCATAAAGACACAAGAACAGATCCAATCCCCCCCACCCAAAACCAAAAAAAAGGGGGTAGAGGTAATTGTTATGATTATGATTAATCTTTGAAAACAGCACAGGAAAAGAAAATTAAAGGAAAGAAGTTAATAGCTTGAGGTCCAAATGTATTATAGCAACTCAGAGAATTTAATCAAGAAGAGATGTACTGTTCAGCTAGTGGTTAGTTTAAACTACAGCACTATCATACCTAAATTTTGGTTGAAGTAGATTACTTCCACAGGCAACAAAATCCAAAGGCTTGCCTGCCTCAAAGCATGTTGGATGTATATAATGAATCTTTGGGGCTTGTCCCTTGACCTCGACTTTCACTACAGAAGTTCCATCTGTTTTCACATAGCATCCAGCAAAATGTTAAAAAGATAACAGAAGCTACTGCTACTAAAAGAGAGAATCTTCAATGTAAATCAACAATGAAAAATTTCCTCCGAACTTACAACCAAAAAGATAAAAAATAAAATTATAACGCATAACAGGGGCTTTCTTCATCCTCCACAGGAATAATCACACTCCAACTTATATGTTGTTATGCCGCATCATTATGTTGTTTCTATGGTAGAAGTTTCAGTGTTTCACATAATACTAAAAATTCCTTCATTTTTCCTTCTTCATTACCAGACTAACCAATGCTTAACTTCCTCTGAACTCCCTACACTTTTGAAGCCTTAGTGGCAGCAATAGTGAGTAACAAAAGTATTAAATCTTCTACGATTAATTAAGCATTATTTTATATGCAATTGAAGGCCATAAGCATTGAAGCATTGTTTAGAAAACCCTGACTAGCCAAAAGAAAAAACCGGGAACTCGCCAGAAAACTGGCCCTAGCTACCAAGAAAAACTCAATTCTACTGGGAAAAAAAACCAGTAAAAATTAATAAAAAAAAAAAAAAAGGTTCCAAATTTTTTAGTATAAAAATTTTAAAAATAGCTTATTTTTAAGGTAAAAATCAATTTTTTAATTAAAACCAGTTCAACCCTGGTCAACTTTTTGTCCCTTGACCTATTACCTTTTCCAGTTCAACGACCCGTCCGGTTTTCTAAACATTGATTGAAGCGTAGCCATGACCATCAACACACAAACCTAAAAGAATATCCCATGGATTCCTCACAATTACAATTAAGACGCCCTCTATTTAGAGAGTCAAACCAGGAAATTAAACCTCCAATAGAATCTCTATTTTAATTGGCCATTGACGTCTAGAAACATAAGAAACACTATATATTTCTTCGGGGGGAAAGGCATAGAAATAAGAGCTAAATATAAAGATTTAGTTGGAGTGCGTCAAAAATCTCTCTAAGCTTCAAGGTGCTATCAGTAATGTAGATTATACTCTTTTAAATAAAAAGGCTGTTTGAGATGTTTTAAGAAGCTAAGGCTAGTTAAAAAATGATATTACACACTGGTAGCGAAGGGAAGCAAGTTAGCTGCCAAAAGAAGGAGCAGTAAGTGATAATTGAAACTTTGACATATGATTTGTACATTATACATGTTAGATGCCAGCTAACCTTCTGTAACACGAAATATCATGTTATCAAGATAAACAAGCATTGTTCCTCTTCCAGATAGCATGCTCCCAGGTGAGACAATAAGGTCCCTTATGCGTACAACAGACTCCTCCAACAGCTGCACAATACAACGATATAATATATATAGATATATTTATTAAAGAGAGAAAGATGTTTGCAGCAAAATTTTGAATCTGTCTCATACATGTTGTATGTCAGATGCAAAGCAAAATGTATAGTACAGCAACTGTATCGGATGGATTCTATTTAATTTTCCAATTATTTATACCTCATAATCCAATGAGCCTACAGTTTTAACCATTTAAATGTTAACCTTCAGCATGCTAAGTCTACGACAATAATGTCTGAAGACCAGTGCACCCACTCACAAAAAAAATTATTGTTATAATTACTATTTTCATCGTTGGTTTATTTATTATTGACCTTTGAATATTTTGTTAAAAGTCAGTAAAAACTTAACATAGCTCTGTAAACATACATAAATCAAGAAGTTCAATTGATACAGGTTGACGAGGAAGAGACAAAGTACCTTATCCCACATAAACTTTGGCATTGTAAAGAAAGCTGTCAAAATTGTACAACCTGGACGAATGTACCCTTCCAATTCAATGGGCATGCTAGACAACCACTCAAATATCTGTAAAAACATTTAACCTTCATGTTAATCAAAGACCACTATCTTTTACAGATATGACATGTTTTCTTTATATATACCAAACTGTAATAAAAGTTCATCAAATACTTGATGCCTAAGTCGCCGAGGAAACTCTGCAGGGTTCCAATCATAGAGCTTAAAGGAGATTCGACCAGTAGGACACTGAAATAAAGCATATGAAACAAGGCAAATTGTTGAAGGGTTCCGATTAAATAGAAACACATCATGTGAGACAGCAACAGTCATTAAACCTACCAAAGAGGAGAATGCACTTCTATTATCGCGTAAGGTTGTGGAGTTCACATACTTAGGGTTCTCCTTGTCCTTGTGAATACGAGTTTCTTCAAAAGCTGCAGATATTACACTATTAGTCGGGATATTTTGGGAACCAAGCCCCGAGGTTAGGGTTGATGCATGCCCTTCTGACTCCAGCAAAATTTCCCTTTCTGGCATTTGACTGCTTGAGTGTATAATATCTGTGACATCCAGGTATTTGTAAATTGTAAGGGCGACTATTAATACTGCAGGAGTCAAGGAAAATACAAACCAATGCAAGAACAATGCCAAAGAAGCGCTAACAAAAGCCAAAAAGTATTCTCTCTGTACTCCACAAGTACTAGACATATACAAAAGATTCGACTATTGCTGAAATACGTAAGCAAATTCTGGAACACCAGGATACTCCTAGTAGGGTGGCGTGCCTATGTCCGCCACATGCTGTATCATGTCAGACTACAACACTCCTCGGACACTAAAAGGCATGCATCAAACAAGTCACAAGCCCTTGTCCATTTATTATACAATTTCTAAATCATTGACATACAAGGGATACATTGAGGCACCCCTCAAGCATCCATTATCCGTCATTGCTATATGCCTTGACCATATTTATCTTAAAAAGAAAAAGGAAAAAGAAAGAAATAAAACAGATATATTATATAGTATGGATTTAAAAGTTTAAAAAGTTCAAATTTGATATGTCCACAACACATCAATGTCCTACTTATTCAAGTTACATATTGACGTGTCTCGGTCATGTATCCAGGTTTGTGAAACTCAAAGTAAACGTAATACAAGAGAAGATGCCACGCACATTTTTCATGAAGATGAGAACATAATCATATTGTAATACAAAGTAATCCATACCTTTTCCACTGTCATCATCGCCACTGACATCATCAGCTACGATGACCTGTTGAGGTTCCGTCTCAACACTGCCTGTAGTATCCGTCTCAATACTGCCTTTAGTATCATTGGGTTTTCTTCGACGTCTGTTATTGTGACGTTCTAACTTTCTCCGGCAACTCCTCTTCCCCTCGTCAAAATCTGACAAGATATGAAACCTACAAAGGCATACAAAGTAGATGCAATCAGGAGATCTTGTAGAAGCAATATACCGAAGGAACAACGTTGGTGATAAATAGCTTCCGGGTCACTTGTCCCCTTGGATGAACTAAAAATCTACATTTATGAAATGGTTGAAATCTTTTGTTCCTGAAGTTGGAAGCTGAGCAACAGCACACTTGAACTGTGATTTATAGCCCTCAACATCTCTTTTTATAAATATAAATAGGGGGAGCCAATATTTTAATAAATTGTAAAATTTCAAAAACAATCAAAACCCTGAATAAGCTCAACTGAAACCTCTGAAATTTTCAAAAGTATTCTTCCCATCTTCACTGGCTACATATAGCATTATACTAATTGAACTTATAGAAGAGGCATTTAGGACATTGGTGTTTTGGCCTGAGAGTTTGTAAAAAGCCATTTTCAACAAAACACGACCCCCTAAGTCTACAATGCTTATCATTACCAGCAACACCATACAACTGACATCAACCCCTCTTCAAAGTTACAGAACAAACATATATATAATTGCCTGGATATAGATTCAACTTTCATCACCCATAAAATCCAATACGCCAAAGTTGTATCTTTATTTGCTCTTGTGATAGTATGCGAACAGACATTTAAAGCAAACGGAGAGACAGATTTTCGTCTCTGCATGCAATTAAAGTACAAGACATGTTAATAGGCACATACAGAAGTCATCCAATCTGCAAGTCACAATATAGTGTTATATTATATTATAATATGAATAATAACAAGAGAGTAAATGCATCTATTTTGCCATTCTCTAGATTAAGACTGAACTACTTGATAACTGTTTAGCCGTGAACTAGATTGTGGTTTTTTGATAGCATAAAAACCTTTTCAAGGTGCAGGTAACTAGAAAAGCTTACTGAAATTTCATGGCTATAAATGGATCTCTCTTCATCATTAATTATATAACCAAAGGTTGACCGTTGACCCAAACGCCTGCTCCCCTTGTAGGAGACTCACTACTGCTGTTCTCTCCAGTAGGGACTTTCTCAGTAGCAGTAACCTTCTCTGAATCACTCCTTTACTTTTTTGAAAAGCGCATGCTTTCTCCTTCAGGCCTCTCCAGTCGGGGAAAGGCATGAGATATAACTCCAATTCAGAAAACTCAAGCATCACTACCTGACTGTATGCACTAATTAAAAAAAAAAAAAAACTCTAAGAGACATATGCACCAATAAAAAATCCTCATAGACAACTATCCAGTTCAGAAAACTCAGGCATCACTACCTGCCGAGCATTTAGATGATAAATATCCCGAAGTCTTGGAATTGCGTCCCTGATTTTGGGAACTTTTAATTAATATACAAGCAGCTACAACTAGCAAAAGTTTTTCTCCCCTATCAATTCAATAACCAAAATACATGACAAGCAATAATTACACGTTAGTAAAACAAAGTCCAACATCAATCATTCGATAACATAATTCATATGATAGTAAACAAGCTTACTTTCCACATTGCTGGCAATATCTCTTGCTCTTCCCTTCAAGAATAACCGAACTTGCATTCGCACAGCGCAAGCACACTCTGTGCCTCTTATGGTACCCTTTGAGCTCACTAATATCAGCTTCGCACTCGGACACCTGACAGCGGGCCGGTGCACCGCCACCAGAAACTCTCACCGTCCGGACCCTCTTTTTCCCCCTGGAACCCCCGTTCATCTCCTCCTCCTCCTCCAGCATCTCGTCAAGCTCCGGGCACGCACATGGGACCCGACCCGCCAAGAAGTTCGGACAAATCAGTCTCGGGTCCCTCTTCCTGACCCGAACCGGATTTTCTGTCGGTTGACTTTCAATCGTTTCCACTCCGTTTTCGGCTGCTGGGGGCATTTCTTGTGGGTCAGTGGGGTCAATGGACAGATTTATGGTATCATCAAGGTCGAAATCGAGAAAATCAGACCAATCGAAAAGAGAAGACGACGTGGGAACATCAGGGAAATAATCATTGTTAATTGTGGAGGGCATTTCGGGATCCGTCGGAGTTGAGTGATGTATTGTTGCTGGGATCTCTCCCATTTTTACTTGAAATTTTGGGTTTTTGTGAGGATTGTAGAAAAAAGTTGGGTTTCCTGCGGCGGCGGAGGGGGTATCAAAATGGTGGTGGTTGCTGGACTGGTGGCATTAGTTGATGAGATATTCTTGTTTAGCGGAGCGACTTTGACGAAAAATGGCTGATGGAGCATCACATTCTGCTAAATTTTGTCTCTTCTCCCTTTGTTGTTCGGCTCTCAATCCAAATTCTAGTGGGAACAGATTGATATTTTTTATTTTTAAGGGGTCCTTTTTTACCGTTCATATAATTACTTCATTAATCATTCATCTACCTTTTGTAATTAACAAGTTTTTTCTTTTTAAATGTTAAAAATGCTCCTTTTTCCCTTTTTTCAAAAAAAAATAAATAAAAGAATGTCCTTTTCCTTTTGTGTTTTCTTTTCTTTTCGTTTTTTCCCTTTCTTATTTTACTAATTATTAGGATAATACTAAACACCCACTCTATTTCGTGTCCACCTCACATCCATCTAATTGAATTAATACACAATTCTTTCTATTTGTACTAGTATATTGAATTTGACTAACAATTGTGAGTTTGCAAACTATGAACCTATTGCAGATTCTCGACTGAATTTCATAACTTGGTAAGTCAACTTATAGATTGTCTACATTTTTTCTTTCTCTGTTTTAAACATTTGTTAGATTTGGCAAATTAGTCTTAAATAATAAAGTCAACAAATGAGACATGGGAGCCAAAAAAAAAAAACTTATATAAAATATTATATTTGTTCTTGTGAAAGTAAATTATAAGTTTTTTTAAGAACTAGAAAATTGGTCTAATGTCAATGTTTTGTGTTTAATTAAAGTAACCTATGGACTATTAAGATCGTAGTGGATGGATAAGATAAGATATTACAGTTTAAAGAAAGTAATGATAGATGAGAGTGTAAAAGAAGAAAAACAACGTATGCATATATTTAAATCAAATAAACAAGAGAATTTGTTTACTTAGTTGAGTAGCTTAGAGATGGGTCGTGGTTCGAATCTGACACCTCCTACCCATAATTAAAACATTCAAACACTACGACATTAATTTGAACCACAAAATTATAATGCTAATCAAACACACCTTAGATGAGGCATTTAAAAAAGGGGAAGTTGAGTGTGGTAGATTAATGGTTGATCAGTCCTCTTTTCGAGAAATTGCTTTGTTTTCAACTTTTGGTGGGCTGTTGTACCAACTGTAACAGAGTCGCATATAATTGCGCGCGGCTTCGCTGAAGAAATCGTTTGAGGTTAAATGCGACATCTCAGATACATGAAAGGGACAGGAGACCTAACGCCTCCTTTATTGTTGGTATAATAGACAATCAAAAATGTGAGTAATCATTAAACAATGTAATGATGGTTTACAACGCGAACATGTAAATTGCTGGGTAACCAAAAGTTGGATTTATAAATTGATTTAAAATTCAAATTTTATACAGATGTTGATATTTAATTGTATCATGTAGAGGTAATGATTAAAATAATTTGACAGTTTACATCACATTAAATATGTGGTTAAATGTGATGTTGTCATGTATTCAAAATTTAAAATTTAAATTGGTTTATAAATAGACACTATGTTTGGTAACTATTTATAAATATCTCGAATTTGTCAACCGATTTAAATTTTAACTTTTGGACACATGGCAACACCACATTTAACCACATATTTGATTTGACTTGAACTCTTATATTATTTTAATCATTACATCCACATTGCACAATCAAATCTCGATACCTATACAAAATTTAAAATTTAAATCTATTTATAAATCTACCGATTTATAAATGATTACCAAACAAAGCCAGAATTGGTTTTTAATTTGTGGCCAAACATGTAAATGATGGAATTTGACAAACTTTCGTTGTACTGAATCTCAATTATGATTTTTTTTTTTAACCATCTCGTTTTAGTAGTACAAATGAACATATATAAGTCTGAAACACAACACAAAAAAATATACACTAGTTAAAGATAAACATTGTCCAATCAAAAAAATTTTCCCTAACGTCAAAACTAATATTTGCTCTTTTTTCTTTTTTTTTTTTCTTTTTGGTCAAAATGTCCATTTTCCTTTTTCTTTTCTTTTGTTTAATTTTAGATATGGTTATATTATTCCTTCCATCCTTCTCATTCCTCTAAACCTTGGATTCTTGCAATTATTATTTTAATTAATTGTTCCTTTAATTAAATATATTTTTCATTTCGATATGGTATTTAATTATTATAATTTTTTTAACCTCAATGTTTATATACTTTGTCTATTCTATTATGAAATTGATAGAAATAATTACAAGAGAATATTTTTATATTAAAAAATTTATTATTTTTATTAGTGTTATTTATATAATGATATCAAATTTACATTTTTATTTAATAAATAATTTTTAATTACTTCTTCTATACATCGCACGAGTAAGGATGTGTGAATATGTAAATAGTTATTGTGATATTAGGCTTTTTATTTACTTTTAATCTTGGTAGAAGAGATAAAAATCTCTAACATAGAGCTAGATGGGAAAGATTATACAACTATTCTTCCAACATGTGAGCGTGGCCGTGTGGCTAAAATTTAGAGGATGATTACACTGTGAGGATGGGTGAATATGTGGGCATTTGGTGGTAAAATAAATAGCTGTGAAACACTCTTAATTTCTCGTGTCAGAAAATTTTTATGTGTTTTATTGATTTGTATTTCTTTAAGAGCAATTTTATTTTATCCACACGCATGCATGTTATTATACATGCGTGTACGTGTTAAATATCTATGCTACAAGCATCACACAGTTGTAACCTAGATGTGTGACATGTATTGCGCGCATGTATAATAACATGCATGCGTGGGTAAAATAAAATTTTTCATTTCTTTAATCATTGTCATAATACATGTGTCCGTATAGTATATTTTGTGTTATATTAAATTGCGCTCTCTCTAAAAATAAAAATATAAAAGTGAATCTTAATATTCAATTGGAGTTGGTTTGTTTTCTTTTCTATCTATTTTATTCAGTGTAATAGATGAAAAATGTGCAATGTAACTTGGTCAATTTTTTTTTCTTTTTGTTATAAATTGTATACTTCCCGTGCATCACACGAGTTTGGTAAACTAGTACATAGAAATCAAACCTATGACCCTAAATTAGCCTCTAGCCAAATGGCTTAATTATGAAATTTGCAATGCTCAAAATAATAATAATAATAATTTGCCGAGAATGTTCATAAAGTCCGTTTCTGTTTGGTAACTGATTACTAATTATATATTTGTGGACAATTGACCTCATAAACTTACCATACAAATTACAAAATTTGACTTTTAAATAAAAGTAAACTAAAATGAAAAAACATTCCATATGTGGCCAATGTTGATTAAATTTAAGCCAATAATATATAATTATTAGTTGTCTAATGAAGCCTCCTTTTTTTTTTCCTTTTTTTTGAAAGAAGTTATCAAATGGAGCCTTAAAATAATAATAATAATAATAATAACAACAACAACAACAACAACAACAACTTTGAGTCATCTCAACCTAGATAAAAAAAATTTGTCATGTTTGGAACAAATTTTCAGTACTTCAAATCTATTTACTTATCTTCAATGGTCAAATCAAGAATTGGCATGGGAGTTCACAATTTTTATTAATATATAAATTACAATAATGATCTAATATCAGATGTTTTGTGACATTATACCATCACATACTTATGTAACATACTAGATGTGTGTCATCTAACATGCTACATCACAGTGTATGACGTGGCATACCGGATGACATGCATTTGGCAAGTCATATAAGCTTTTAGAGGTATAATGCCGCCAAATTTTTTATATTAGATCATTTTTAATATAAATTGAGACTTTTAAACACATGTAGATCATCTATTGGCTAATAATACAGTACTCATGAAGTACTAAAGATTTTTCCCACCCGTTCCTAATAGGCCGTTAAAAACTAAAAACTACTCAATGCACGTACGATAATTTCATGTCATAGAAATTAATTTTTAAAGGTTATTATGGTATTATTATCAATCCAATTATCGCAAATTTGTTCTAATGCCCGCCCGACTCTGACATAGCACGCTGGCATGGTGTGCCAGTTTGCCAAGTTATTTAAAAAATAAATAAATAAATTTGAATTTGAAAAAGGCAGAAGAATGGTATGATAATTCCGTTAAGTTCAATACATTTGGTCACTCAACTTATCATTTGATTTCTAAATCATCATTGAACTTCAACTTATTACCCATTATTCACTGAACTTCAACTTATTACTAATTATTCACTGAACTTATAAGTATGTTATTTATCTATCACTGAACTTATAAAAGTGTTTCTCATGTATCACTAATACGGATTCCGTTAGTTACATTTGATGGATGAAATAATGTGACTTAACGACAAAGTGACGTAGCTTAACAGCTCCACCACATGACAAATGAAATATATCTATGGTCATTGTTGTGATGACCTGGCCATGAGTTACCTACTTTGATACCACTTGTAACGCCCCGGCCGTGAGCTGCTCTTTCTCGCTCCTCCTTGTAAGGGTTTAGGTGTAGTGATTATTAATGTGCATTATTTCTCATTTTAGAACTGTCAAAGTTTATAGCTTAATTCATTTTATATTTACAATTTAAGTCCATATTAAATCCATGTCATTGAGTTTCAATGTTCATCCAAGAGTTAGCAAAGGTCCTGTCTAGGTTCTGTTTTAATGTCCATTATTATTCATCATCCAACGTCAACGATTAGCAGTGACGAGGCGGTCATTCCCCATAGGTCCTGACTCGATAATATTGGCATATAGACACCCGTGTCCGAGACTTCCCGAGAGATCCTTTCACATAGTTCCAAGTACATAAAGTTTTGAAGACATGGAAAACAATAAATATATAATATTCAGTGAGAAACATTTACACATGCAAGCTTTTCTTTTTAAAACGGGAGTTTGGGCCCGAATTACATCATAGACATGTCTTACTCCGAGCGCTCAATATAACTGGTTCGGTTATAACATAACATGAGGTTTGATTACAGATCACCTAGGTGCCTCACAAAACCATAACTGATTCTGAAGGTTTGATCATAGACTACTTTGGTAGTCTCCCATGACCCAACTGAAAAGAAGTGTTTTGACACATACCGAACATAATTCTGTTTTGAAACTGGTAGGGAAAATCTAGATGTAATTCATTTTTCTGAAAAAGTACTTGTGCCTTAATTGCTATATTTAACGTGAACTAAATCACATACATATTTTACATAGCATAACTTTTCTCATCATAGTTCATCATAAACAATACTTGACATTAGAAGAACTTTCTTGAATAATGGTATTATCACCATCGTATATTACAAACATGGAAGTTTCCTCATAATAGCACTGTCATCAATATAGATTACAAACACATGACTTTCTCAGATAATTCATACAAGCATATTCAAATAACACATATAAGCGGGTGTAAAGATCACTCAGTTTAATCCCTACTTGGGGCTTATTAATTTCTCCTTTTCTTGCAGCCTCGTTCTTTAGCCTCCTCTTGCCTTTGAATTTTCCCTCGTCTTCTTAAATTGAAATGTGTACCAAGAGGATATATTACTTATTTAGAATTGTGTATTATTTTCCCTTATATGTGAATGATGCACACTATTATAGAATTCTCTTGTGTGTAAAGTATGTAGTTGGGTAATTGAGGGGTCAAAGTAAACTATATGCTAAAGTATAAAGGCCAATAATTTATTTCTAGAAGGGAGAGAAGGGAGAGAAAGAGCGTAAGAAAGAGAGAGAAAAGAGGATAGTGTTGGTGTAAATGCATTGCAAAATCGGAGTTGATATCTTATGCATTGTTGACACTTGACAACAATGCATAGGTTTCC
Source organism: Nyctanthes arbor-tristis (assembly GCA_963692815.1). Lineage (NCBI taxonomy): Eukaryota > Viridiplantae > Streptophyta > Magnoliopsida > Lamiales > Oleaceae > Nyctanthes > Nyctanthes arbor-tristis. Next base: position 16,755 of record CAVNYN010213202.1, read on the forward strand.
AACTTTAAGCAAATTAAGCCTTGCACGTTCTCTCCCCTCTTTGCCCCACATGATGGCCTGCCACATGGCAATCATGTAAAAAAAATTTTTCCTTTCGTCTTTTTACTGACTCACTTTTCAACTTAATTTTGAAATGTCAAATAAAATCCAAATAATAAGTTCTTAGTGTCTATGTGAAGCTCTTGAAAAGTACTATATAGTAGAATTTCAAAAACTCTAAAATCAAAAATGAAGGTGAATTTCGTGGGTTGTTACAATTGTACTATTTAAGGTGTTATTGGTTGGTAGTCATTAAACCTACCTTTAAGTTACCAATCCATCATTGAACTTTAACATGTTACTAGTTAGTTACTAAACTTTGCCTTTAAGCTACTAAATCATAATAATTGAACTTTGACATGTTACCTGTTAATAATTGGATTTACAAAATGATATCAATGTACAACGTGTCATTCGTTTCCCGAACTGATATTATTATTTTTTTTTATAATATTACTATTTATTTTTCATATTAACCATATTTCACAACGTCCCGAGTACCAAGGATCAAGGTGACGTACCAGCTAGATCAATCCCCATGTAGTTTCAGGGGCCTCAAAGCCTATATTATTTTTTTATCCCCATATTTTTTTAAACTCAAATTTCATTACTAAGCAACGAAATTACAACAAGTCCACATATAGGCCTCCAAGCCTGTATGATTTCTTGATTATTCAAGAGTATTAGAGGCTTTTTCCTAATCCTCCCATGCTTTGAGCATCTCCAATGTTTACTTATTTTCTTTTATTTTTCTCTTTTTTTAATCAATTTTCTCTCATTTTCCTTACTTATTTTTTTAACATTTCTGACATCTAACTTCAAATTTTTCACTATTATTTATCATTATTTTTAAATTTATTTCTATCTCTCGTATCTTTTTCTTTTTCTTGCTACTTTTTTATACACTTTTTTCTATTCATCTTCAATCGTCTTCTTTTTATCTATTTTTCGTAGGGTCTCCAAAGTCACATTTGCAGTAGAGATGCTTATTATCGGCTCTTGTTAAATGATGCAACGTGTATTCCTTGACCACCTAAACAAGAGTCAAAACTCACGAACCATGCCAAATCATCTCACCACTTTAGGAGTTAGGAGGAAAAAGGAGTTATGATGCATTTCCCTGCTCAGGTGATTAATTGGGTTATTAGTAAGGGTTATCAAAACAATCCCCAATTTTGATGTGACAAATTACTTTTTTAACCTAATTATAGTTACCCAACTAGTTACGAGGGAATATATAAAATTATGCAAATTAAAAGAAAATAATACAGGGATTTAATAAGTACTCAAGTGGTTAGGTATTCATGTTTCAGAGCTCAGGTCCTGAGTTCGATCCCTCCCCTCCCTTAGTTCCCCTTGTATCCCCAAAAAAAAAAAAAAAAGAAAATAATACAATTAATTCTTTTTCTTTTTCTTTTTCCCTTTTTTTTGGGGGGGGCAGGTGGGGGCGGGGGATGGGGTTAAAGTTAATTAATTAGTTTAAGTTAACCTTTTAAAATGAAAAGGTCAAAGAAGAATGTTTACTTTTTCAGCCAAAAAAAAGAATGTTCACTTGAAACCCTTTTTATTCTTAACACCAAAAGATTGGCATACACAGGTTTTTGAAAATTTACCATAAATACATAATATAATATAATATAATTATTTATTTTTATTACATATACTCAATTTTCTGCAGTTTGAATTACCCTCCAGCAAAATACCATAAAGAAGAAAATTGCTACTGGTAATGCTTCCTGTCCTTTCCCTTATTTATTACTTTTCCATAGCTGTATATATATGTAACCCGTTACACTATGTACTCACACACACTAGATGGTGAAATGTGCGTGATACTGGCTGTACGATGGCGTACCAGCGGTTTGATGTTATTCCCCAAAGAGACTTCTTGATAGGAAATTTCCCTTAATTACATTATTATTATAGAAATAATAACTACGTCACAATTGAGTCCCTTAAAACACACCCTTTCAAACTCGAATTTTAAGGAAAGAGCGCCCAATAACAAAGTAGATATCATCGTGTTAACAAATTAAGATCATCTTCAATGCAAGTGTCTACTGTGATTGGGGACATTAATTAGAACTTTAGGACAATGTCTAGAAAGGATAACCACTTTTGAACTCTTGTCTGGTTCTCTCTTCACTCTTCTTTCTTCCCTTGTCAAGTAAAGTTGAGTTTCGTAAGTATGACCCTCGTGTCAATCGCCATGTCTTGTTCACTGAGGCAAAGGTGAAGTGAGTGAAGTATTAATAATGGCTGATGATTTGCTTTTGTCACCAATTGTGTCTTTGGATTGATATATTAGTATTTTGTTGGACATAAACCTTATACCAAGAATGACGAATTGTTAAATACTTTGGACATGTGAAGTCACAATTATGCCATGCATGAGCTTAAGTTGGTTAACCGGTTCTCATTAAGTTGTTTGTCTCATTTCTAGTGTCTTTGCAAAAGTTTTGAGTCTGCAGTCAATGTGACTAATTTGAGTGCTAATTGAGATGAAGGAAACTCTAATTTGGCATCACAGATATTTAACACTGGAAGTTAGAATTATGAGTTGACTACACAGCAGTTCCTTGTGATCTCTCATTTATTTCCTACCAACACTTTTATAATTCCCTCTATTTATCAACTAATTTAAATTTCAAATTTTGAACACACGGCAACACACCATTAAGACACATCTTTGATGTGATGTAAGTTTTCACATCATTCTAATTATTAACTTCACATGACACAATTACATTACGCTACATATACAAAATTTGAATTTTAAACCTATTTATAAACAACTGCGCACATTCTTACCAAGCATCACGAACCGACAGGACCAGAATATCTGCATGGGAAACAATTCCTGGACAAACTTTTTTGGATTTGGGACTTATTAAATTTCATCGATTACATCAAATCCATCAACGTGAGATTTCCTTCTCTGACTGATTATCGATTCCAATCTTGTTCAAAGGACTTTAATGGTTTGTTCTCAGAACTGACCTGGTGACTATTCCACTATTCTTATAATTAGTGCATCCTCCGATCTCCCCTCCAACAAACGTTAAGCATAGTTTGACAGTGACTATAAAGTGTTTTTAATGACATTTTGAATAATAGTGCATGACAGCCAATACACTAATTGAAAGATCTTCCAAATTCTATATAATCTCTTATATTGTCTTTTCCTCTTAACATGTTCTTGAGAGTACCATATATTTTGTAATTGAAACTTGTTTGAAATTCGACAAGTGTCATGCAATAACTGTAACACTAGCTACATATATATTTTATGGTGACAGTAGTTGACGTTACTTCTAAAGCAAACCAATAAAAAATACGTTACTATTTCTCTTTTAGTCGATGTCAACTGTCTGTTCATGTCTACCCTAGCAGTTTTGGCACCATAAATGTGCTAGTAGCTGCCTCTAGAGCACGATTGATCCCCTCTTAGCCAAGTTGTTTCTAGTTTGAAATCCAAATAGACTCTTATCGTTTTTTTTCTTTTTTCTTTTCCCGAAAATGAGTATAATACAGGCAAGTCCTAGAAGAGATGTGTACATAATTAATTTGACAAAATTCATACTACATCCATCCAAAAAAATAGTCTAGTATTCTATTTTAGGTCGTCCCAAAAAGATAGTCCAATTGCTATATTAAGCGTATATTTAATTTTCCATTTTCATAATTAACAAATTTAATCTATCTTGGTATACACAAATTTTAGGGAAAAACGTTCTAACAATTTCAATTCTTATAATTTAAAAACATTCACACTGTATATAACAATTCAAATTCCTTCTCAATAATTTATATTGGTAATTATTCTCACATCATTAATTAGGTATGAAGGTTAAAATTGGATGAACACCTATAAAATTAATGTTTCAACAAAATTACTTACCCTTTCTTAATATACGCAAAATTACCTAATGTGCCCTATCATTGTGGGACGGAGGTAGTATTTGAAATAAAACGCATTGTTCTGTTATTCGGTGTGTATATGCTTTGGAAGGAGTACGATTAATCAACATGTTTCCCAATAATGCAGTCGTTCCATAAAGTATTAAATGCCATTTACATTCATTCAAGTTCATATAAACTAAAAATTTCAAAGAAGAAAGGGAATTACAAAAAAAATATAATCGTAATTTGACAACAAACTTGCACAACATCGAAAAGATTAAGCATTTACAGCTCTGCAGTTCTTTCTGATCTCTCCTTCACCATTTGTAAGCACTCCAATGGCTCCCATTTTCCTCATTGATTGCGCAAAGCGTGCAAAAAACACTTGATCATGCTGCAAAACTCGAGCAATCTGCACTGCTCGGGGATCTGTCAATAGGGCCGCGTCTGATCTAAATATTCCTTTGTTTTCGTTAAGAGCACGATAGTAATGGCCATCAAATGAAAGAGAGCTTTGAGGATCCATATCTAGTATTGTGGCTGGATTTATGGGATTAGGACAAAGATTCCTTAAAGCTTTCGCATAATCGGGATTCAGAGAAGGGTCTGCATCTCCCTTCCCTGTGAAATTGTAGAGTCTTCTTGCTACCAATGTGCAATGTGTGACTCCAATAGTATGTGCCCCTACACATGATTATCGAGTTTAGTACAGTACTTTCCAGTCAATCATATGTATTTTATGCGAACGTGAATAGGATTTGTTACCTGATAAAGTGACAAGATCCATTATGTCCAATCCATTATTCTCAAATTGCTTCAAGAGAGTAGTGAAATTTGCAGATGCAGATGGTAAGTTAGCGATGGCTTCCGAGGCGGTTGAAACCCTTCCGTCTTTCCTTCCGGTGAAAACAGTCCACATTGGTGGTTGGAACTGTGGCAAAAGTTTGAACGAAAGAAAAATGAAAAATATTGGTAACTTTCTTGAGTCGTTTAACTCGTTTTATTATGATTATTATTGCTCTCAAAAGCAGGACTTAAATTTAGGGAGGTACTTACTTGGTATGAAACTGCATCTCGAGCCGATAAAGCAACGATATCAGCACAAGAGACGACGCCGGGGCATTCTTCTTCGAGTTTCGCCTTTATTTCGTCGATAATTTCGTATCCCAAGATTGATCGGTTTGGAGGAGCTGATTTTTCAGCTGCATTATTAGACTTTGTCGTGTCTAACAAAATCGACGCATCACAACCCTGCAAGAAGCAATTTGTGAGACATCCATCTAGCCATAATTATGTGTTAACTAACATCTGTATTCTAAAAAACACGTCTAGCCAGCTTTGCTTGGGTTCCAGTGTCTTTCATGCATCGACCGTGCTTTAACTTATCATGCACTGGCCATGCATTATCATACCCAAGCTCGAGCCATGATCTCAACGTTTTTCAATGCCTTAAATGTAATTACGCTGTTTAGAACATTGACTTACGTACCCTGACAAAGCAGTCATGATAATGAAGCCTTAACAACTTGGCTGCCAATGTAGGATTTTCTGCAGCTTTTCTCCATGTAATATCCCTCACAGTGTCTTCTGCAGAGGAGCAACGTTTATGGTAATACTTCATTTTGAGCTCACCTGCACTGCAAATTCCTACCGACAATACAAAAATAAGAAAAATTTTGAAATCTGGATTCATTTTCTGCATATTCCAGAAATTGGCAGAAAGATAAAGAAGTGATTTTCTGTAATTTGAGTGACGTTCTTTCTGTTTCTGATGCAATTTATAGGCATTGATGATCCCATGAATGCAACATTACCCTTTATTCTTGGAAGATTTATAGTAAGATAATTAATTAACATTTGAAATTATTTTGTGCAGTGAAGAATTGGAATGATTAGTAAAGTCAACAGATTTAAAATACTTAGGTTTTAAATTATTTGGAAAGGTACTTTGAATTAGTGTATTAATAATCTTACTTAATTGCGTGGACTTCACTAATTATGAATGTAAGGCCAATCAAATAATTATTCCCTGAGAAAAAAATAAAATAAAATGCAGTAATGTGCACGTTCCTGCAATATGTTCATGGCCTATCCAATGCTGTCTGTCTCCTTCACAAAACCAGACATTTCACGTAATAACGAGACGAGAAGGGCATCCATATTAACAGTCACAATGGCATCTGACAAAAGAAATGCTTGAGTCGAGTCAGGACGAAGCGAGCGGAATTGTATATCAATAACGTGTTTTTAACATCTTGCGTATACGTAAAAGTCAATGTTCACTATTTGATGGAAGAATATGCAAAGTTTGTTAATAGGCAAAAATACCAATGGAAATTCAGTTCAATACATCTAACGAGTTCAAAGAATATTGAGTTATTCATTGAATAAGTACTAGAATTATGTTTTGTTGTTATATTGCATGCACACCTCATTACTCAATTATTTATATTTTATTAAAAACTAATATATCAGGTTTGAAGAATTAGGGTCGGTCAACCAAATAATAGTCTCCTTTCAAAAAAAAAGAGGAAAATGAAGGAGTAACATTTTTGCAAACTCATTTTAATGAGTTTTAACGAAAAATAAGAGAGAATAAATAGGTTGAATTGTGGGGATTTGTACCGTACATGCGAGTACTGTAAAATATGTGTAACCCGTGCAATGGAATTCATGACATTTATAGATAAAATAAAAACATGTATGTACCAACCGCTCCTATATTACACAAAACTTGGCATGATCGATACACACAAGTCGGGACAACCAATCATACCTAGTCATAATTTACATATAATAGCTAGCCCACGGGCAATTTCCAGTGCCTAGGGTATTTCTAGAAGCAAAACAGTTTTTCCCCCCTTATTTGCATTTGTTCACGGGAAGATACTGGTTCTTCCTTTTTACCCAAATTGTAGAACGTGTCCTTTTGACATTGTCCTCGAACAGACGATATCTGCCAAAAACAAAACCATGAGTTAATGCTTCATGTCTTAGAATGCTTAAAACGATACAGGCAAGACCCAATAAGACATGCAAGGATGAATAGACATTCTTCTTCAAGAGCAAAACTCACTGCAGTTTCCACATGAGGAATTGAGATAAAAGAGGATAATTAGTGTCATCTAATCTAACGAATTAGAAGAAGAGATTGATTAGATCTACCCATAAATCATAATACTCTAAATCCAGCCAAGACGTAAATATTGATGACAAGAAATTACACAAATGGCAACATACCATGTTCTAATAAAAGAATCCGTCAATTGACGGTGAAAAATTTTAACTGCAGCTCAAGAATATTGCACGATAAGGAAGTTGGTCCTCAAGCTCTGCAAGAGAGCAAGCCATCAACGAACTTACAGTAGAGTTGCACAGTCAGTCCGTGTGATGGAAAATGGAAACTATACAAAATCTGTTGTATTGTCAATAGGCCCTAACATGTCCCACTTCTTGAAGCTTAAGTTTTGTTTCGAAACTTGGATAGATTTTCAAGAAATTTAAAGCAAGACTTCTCTATGACCACATTAGTAGGTATCTAGGGGAGATATAGACAGTACTGGTCGTGCAACTACAGTGGAATGTTGAGATCCACTTTTGGTACATTCTAAAGAATAGGATGTAGTTTTCCCTTTCTAGATAAAAATAGTCCCAGCAATCCAAGGGTAGATTAACCAACCTTTCATACTCGAGTTTCTGGGTAACTATTCCGTTTAGAAACAACTCAGAACTATAAACCGATGCACCTGCAGAAGAAGTAAACAAAAAATTAAAGTCAGGTACCGTTCTAGTCAATAAGAATGTAGTAAGGAATAATAAGCCAAACCTTTCTCAAGAAAAGGCACACACATCTCGTAATCTTCTTCACAAGACAGAATTAGAAGATCAGTGGGAAGTTTTTCATCCTTCAACACAGATCTACCGAGTCTCTCAATCGCCTGACAAGCATTTTAACCAGAAGCAAATAACTTATGCCTTTTCATTTGGGCTTCAGGCAACATAACCCCAATCACACCCCACCCCCATACCACAAACCTTGAAGTAGAAAAAATACAATACCCATATGGAGGGCTTAACATTTTTGAGAAAGGAAAATAAGTCCAGGAGGAATGCGTACCAGACCATGAACCGCCTTCACCAAGCTCGATAGAATTTCTTTACCGGGCTTTGTATTTTGGGTGACCAAGACTCTTTGTCCCTGCACCACCATTATGAGAATACGAACTTCAAAACTAGCATATCTAATTTCAATAAAACTAAAGATTTTTACCTGTAGAAGTGGATGTTGACAAGCTTTTGCTAAAGAAACTGGCATACTGAAGCCAAACTCTTTTTCCTTTCTAGTATCTCTTAATATGTAATTTTTCTCATCAATGAGACAGCTAGCTTGCCCACAAGATTCAAGCCATAAGTGCGTTACAACTGGTTTGCCAAAAGCAATTGCTTCTAGCATATTCCTCGTGCGGACAAATTCATCTGCTACAAAATGTGTTGCGTTCGACATAGATGAAGCTTCTGAAGCCCCCAGTCTAACTAATATCTGTGAAAAAAAAGATAAATAAGAAAATAAATTATGTGCTTGTTTGATTCCCATTATTTTCTCACATTATAATTTTACCTACCACTAATTTGACATTTGATTTGACAACTGTTCAATTACAACCACATTTCAAACCTTTTCACATTTTCAATACACATTTTACCTCTCTTTTCATTATAATTTCCCCAATTTGGGACAAATAATGAGAATCAAACAAGCTCTATGTTGATCTATCAACTTGTGCAAGTGCAAACAAATAAAATGTCATATGCACCTTCTGCTGCGGTTTGATAACATCCGAATCCAGGTGTTGGCTAAACAAAACTCGAATATTTGTAATATCTCTCCTCTTTCTCAAATCTTTCATCGGACTAGATGATCTTGGTGCACTGCAAATCAAGCTATTGACTTCTCTCATAAGAGACAGCCTTGATAGACTCTTCCTGCAAGATTGTTTGTGATATTCCTCCCCCATACAGATAGGTGATACATTATTTATTGGTGTCGTGCAAGTAACAGGTGTTGTGCAAGCTGAAGCAGATATTAGGTTTCTGTCTCTTGGAGATGTTTCTACTCTCTCGTTTGCCTCTGAGATCGGAAGAGCTGACCTCTGGGCCATTATTTCCATCACAATGCTTCGATTTCTTGCCTTTAATTCCACTATCTTGATTTGCCCTTGCAAAATTGCAATCAGTGGCATTATTCCTGGAAGCAGTGTCAGTTACTGGTCTTTCTAACATTGCACTACATTGAGCATCAGCTTCCAGTGCTAAAATCAGAGATTTTTGACGAGTTCTTCCTCCTCCGAGATCACTTAATGCATCAGTTTTAAATGAACCTGACATCCCAGAACATTTGGTATCTGACCGCTTATCTCCAACTGATCTCACCCTTCCAAGTTTCTCATCGCTACACGTTTTGGCACTTCCACTTCTGCCACTTAGCAGTTCTCCTTCTTCTGAGGATGGGGCCACTTATTAGATCATTTATCTCCTTTCCAGTATCAACTGAGACATTTTCAGCAACTTTTGATCCATTCGAATCTGCATATTTCCTAGTCCGATGAGCTACAGATGTGACACAGCCAAATTGCTCCTGCAAGCGACCCTTCTTTTGCGACATACAACGTGTTGATTCAGTAGAAAGACATCTATCAATCTCAATGTTGCTTCTTTTCTGAGTTCTCTCTTTCTGCTGAAGAATTACGGTAGCCTGAGTACTTGAGCATGATTTTCTGCATGAAGCAACATCATCTTTCAGCTCAGCACTCCATTGATCTGCTTTCCCTGCCTTGACATTAATTACTTTGGCAGCAGTCTTCTTTGTCTGTCTGGTTTGTCTTGTCACCAATCTAGCATTAGAAGACCGCGTTCTCTTCCTTCTGAAGTCTTCTTCTGGATGTGTTGATCTAACACTTGCTTTTTTGCTAGTATCTTTTTGTGTATTTTTGGCACCTTGGTTTGAGCCATCACCATTGCTATCAGCCAAATGCAACTCATAACACAGATTTTCCATTGCTTCAGCAGCCATCTGAGTGTCAGGACCAATGCTCATCACGTCTAGCATAGTTTTGCTGGCATGAATAACATCCCCAGAAGCCACATTAAACTGTTTGCTTAAATTTGTGGCAAGATTCTCCGTAAACTTTCCTTTTCTGCATGTCCCCGAATGTCCCTTTGCTCTCTGTCCGTGAGACATCAACTTTGAATCAGAGCCTGCTAATTTCTTATTATTGTCAGCCTCCTGTTCTTCTTCCCCATTATTTCTTGACCTCCTAGGTTCAGTAAAGGGTCTCTGCTTTGGGCCTCCATCAAAAAAGAGTTCCTTTTTTTTCAGGAAGAACTCACCTCCTCCTTCGTCTTCACGATTATCATCCCAATCGTATATTCCATGTTCACCACGCATGCTCTTGAAAGACACGCTTGTGGCCAGACATCGAGTTCCCTTTGCACTTGAGACAACCTCTGACTTCTTCCTTGAGGCAGTTTGAATGTCAAATTCCTTATCAATCTCGTCAGCATTAAGCATAAGAAACCTGTTAACAACTTCAAGTGCATTGGCTTGTGATAACTCTCCAGGTTCCTGAGAATCAACATAACTTAACCCAGCCAAGCAGCTTTGTGGATCAAGTGATTTCTTATCTGTATCCTCTGTATGAAACTGAGCAGCATCTGATTGCCCAACTTCATCAACCCTATCCTCTGGAAAAAGTTTCCTTGCAGTTTTACTACCAATTCTCAACCTGTTGTCAGTCCTTGATTCCTTACCGTCTTCATTGTACTCCAGAATACGATCATCACTGATTTCCCTGCCAGACCTCAGAGAATTTCTCATAGAAGGCATACCATTTAGCTCAATTGGCTGAAGGTCCAGAGAATCTTCACTTTTACTGGAACATAACTTCCCATTAGTTTGTCGAGAAGCCATAATACGAGCTGCCATACCAGAGGCCCTAATGGATGCAGCACGCAGTGATGTAAATCCTCCTCGGAAGGATCCTGAACAACATAAAGAAGTCATTGCAACCAGATTGAAGATAGCAATAGAATCTTACAGGTCAACTAAAATCTTATCACTCTACAGAACTCACTGAACAAAAAGTGTAAATTAAGAATCCTTCAAAAAAAAAATTGTAAATAAAGAAAAAGAATATAACGAACAATGCAAAAGGTTAATCATAGTCTGGTAGTCAACAACAATTCTCTCTTATTGTTCTGTTGAAACTCTCCTCACTAAAAGAAAAATGGATATTGGATAAGAGAAAACTGGAAATCAAATCAGCAGCAAGATAAATATGTTTATGATCAGAAGATTTTGACAAAGAAAATTTCCACTCTTTTCATAGTTGCGCATGAAAGAAAGCAGCAAAATAACTTCATTGAAACCACAAAAATTAACATGGGTTAATATTGCTCCAACAAAAGAGACAGAATAGGATAAGCAGAAACTTTGGTAAAAGCTGCTTTTAAGTATAATTTAGCATAACTCTAAATTCTAAGCATGATTGCACAGATAAGTTTTTATTACTTTGAGGATTTTAGAAGGAACAATTTTGATATAGAGACTGCAAACATGGCACCCATATAGATGCTGATTGTTCGCCACATGTGCATGTAGTCTCCCTAAAATGGATTTATGGAGACCACATGGTCTCTATATCAAAATTGTTAGGCGGAATACTTATACTGGAAGTAACTCATAACACACATTCAAATAAGTAACCCATTTGGTAATTTTGATGCATTAAAGAAATTAGATCACTAAAACCTAGATGACTTCTAAGTAAACAGCTTAACTTAGCCTCACGCACTTAATAACCAAAAGTAAAATAATATCTCAATGGATAGAGCTAACCTGACTTATTCTCTTCAATACTTAAAGTATCTGATGGTGTTTTGCGAAGACCATCACTTTGTTCAAAAGGATTGTTATCAACCTTGTTCTCCTGGTGAACTGGATGGTCATGATCTCTTTGAACAGACTCATCATCAGAAAAGTCCTCTGAATCAGAAAACACTTGGGTTCTATCTGTTCCTCCATCATCACTACCAATGGCACCTTCAAATTTACACTCGTCTACCAACTGTGTGTGCATAATGTCCTCCATGCAATTAGGATCTTCCAGCACTTGGGTTTCCCCAGACTGAACCAACAATTGAGTCTTCCCAAGATGATCGAACGCTTGGGTCTCCCTAGTATGATCCAACACTTGCATTTCACCTACATGATCCACCACTTGGGTTTCACCAACATCATCAAGCGCTTGGGTTTCACCGATATCATCAACCACTTGGGTTTCACCAATATAATCAAGCACTTGGGTTTCACCGACATCATCAACCGCTTGGGTCTCACCGACATCATCAACCGCTTGGGATTCACCGACATCATCAACCGCTTGGGTTTCACCAACATCATCAACCACTTCGGTTTCACCAGCACGATTCACCAATTGTGTCTCAAATGCATCTCCCAAGAGAAAAGGATCACCAATCGTATTCTGAGAATGAAGAAGCCCATAATCATAATCACCTGCCAAACAAATAATGAAACAAAAACAATTTAGTTATTCAAGCACATATCATACTCCTCGCCTCACGTCATTACTGATTCTATCAATTGAAACTATGGAAGTAAATAAATCCACTTAGTGCTACAAGTTTTCCAAGTTAGTGATCTCTTGGATTCATACTACATCATCAAAAATTATAAATGAAGAAGGCTCTATACAAAGGTGATAAAAGAAAATAATTTTATCATCATTGGAAATATAGTTTAAATGAAGAAGGCAAACAAATCATTGTTACAAAGCTAATTTAAAGGATTACATCTGGATATTCTCTTGCATTGCAATCTAACAGAATAATGCATCATTCAATATTAGTAGAAAATATTAACTATTATTTCATCGTTTTACTATGAGGAATCCCTTTTCTGGTGTTGTGAAAAATCCAATACTTATAGACCTCGAGTGATCTCACAACCACCAATGCAGAATATTCTTAGGACAAAAGCTACAATCTGTTCTATGACAGAAGTAGTTGTAAGCCAAAATGAGAGGCATTGACTTACAAGTTCCGATTTTCCAGTTGTGTAACAATTTGTCCCTAATTTTTTCATCATAAACAAAAACCTAAAACTATTTAATCAAAAATAAACAGGAAAGTCTGCACGGTTATGCTAGCTCATAACCAAAAGGAAGAGACAATAATCAAAAAATAAATCACCTTCAGTAGACTGCGTCGCATAATTGATTATATCAATGTTGAAATTGCTCTCCAAAGAACTAATTTTTTTATGTCTTTCTTCAAACATCGTAATTCATCTGCAAAATTGCAATAAGAGAAAATTATTAGAATGCAAACTGAAAGAAGAAACCTCAGCTAAAAGAGAGAATGCTTGACCTTTTTATATGACTTCGATACAGATTGTGGTAAAGCATTGACTTTGAAAAGTTTAAGTACTCAATAGAAAAACGCCACTTTATGCAAGACAACAAATAATCAAAACAAGAAAGAAATCACGAGATGCGGCATTAAAAAAAAAAAAAGGAATTTCCATTAATTTTAGAGCTGATTAGACATTCTCGTTTTCACCCTAAAATGTTGAATAATAGAATTTTCACTGATTTGAGAACCGATCAAAGAATAGGACCAGTTTATTCAAGAAAAGAAATCCCAAAAAATGAAAAAGAAAAAGGAAGAATATAGAATTTCCATTCATTTTGAGAACAAACCAAAAGAGAAGAAATATTTCATTCACAAGAATAAATATATAAAAAAATGAAAGCAATTACTGAATGCAGTATCATAATACAACTTCACAGATTTAAATATATTTTAAAAAGAAAAAAGAAAATCAATTCCGTTCATAATAATAAATCAAAAAAAAAAAAGAAAAAGAAATTACAGAACGCTGTAAAGAACAAAACTTTCGATGATTTAAAGTATTAACAAATGAATCGAAATTACAAGTGACTTACAGGTGCTTACGCCAGTGCTGGGGGGAAAAAGGGTTTGTGAGAAATGGAGTGAATTTTGGAGGGAAAATCGATATGGATTTTTGGGAATCGCCGCCCATTAAGGGTTACACTTTAACTGTTAAAATTTAGCTAACCAATTTTGTCCCAAAAGTAAGAAAAGGGACATTTTTGCATAAGTTAAAATACTTGCCAGACTAAAAGGTGTCATATTTTGCAATTTCCTCCCTTTTATTTATGGGTTAAAGAGAAATTCGGGTGTCGACCCAAACCCCATTTGACCACCCGCCTTTACAAGATCCAACCCGTCAGCGGCACCGGCTTTTACTTTTTAGTGTTCAGACTTTAGTTTGATTTCAACCAGGGTCACTGAAGTTTTAAGAAGTTAAGCTATTATATTCCACTCAAGTTATGTTAGTAATAATCACTTAAATTTAAAATGATTATATTAATTAATGGTCATTCTAGTCTCTAGAATCAACAGTGATTATCTGTAGAACCAATCGAAATGACATGGTCCAATAAAAGGACAACTTCTTTTCTCATCTCTACATCAATATTACTTTAACTCAAGATATCTCGCATAAAATGTGAATATCTAATCATTACGGTACTTGTTCAAATCAAGTTGAAAGTTAAAATTACTGTTTTGATTCCTTATAAAACAAAATTAAATACTATTAGCACACTATTACTTTATCAATGACAGTAAATGACACAAAAAACCACAAGTGGTTGGCTATCCATTTTCATCTAAAAGAAATTGAGTAGTGTTTTTTTTACATAATTTTTTTACATTAAATTACATATAATCTTCCACTATAATTAGATTGTCGTATAATGTTTAAAGTGATGGGATATATAAAAAAAAAAAAAAAAAAAGATCCTGTCAAACATATAATTGTATAAAAAAAAATAATAGTATAATTCGAAAAAGTTTAACCTAATTTACAAATCGTCTCTTTCTCATCCTATTCTACGGTGGGACCGTGTCGCATTAAAATGGTATACTAGTTATAATGTATTTTCAAATATAGGTTTAGTTGAAATATCCTAATTATAATTATTGTTATCATTGTTATTATGTAAGATCATCAATTGAAAGTTGACCTCTTTGAGCTATAAAATTCTACCTCGACTTTGAAATGTAGATTTTTGAATTGAGATACTTCTTTAAAATATATATATATATATATATATTGAAAGTTAACCGTTTTGATTTGAAAGATATTTGAACTACGAAAAAATTGTGTATTACATACCTCCACATGATATGTCCACTTATTTAGCTTAAATAGATAAACTATAGGAGAATTACCATGACCGCATACTAGACTTGCCCTCCAGTGGATCCTCGTTAAGAGCTTTAGATTATACTTATTCTATTGTCGCTATCCCTCGTCTCAGAATTGGGTAATTTGTGTGTTTGCTGCCTCTCTTGGATGCGGTAACCATTTTTCAAGCCCTCTTTGAAACCAAACCCTTATTATCTATACCCCTTCACCACCGTGATTAGCCACTATCCTACCGTCAAAAGTAATCAATGGCTGGTCTCATGGAAGTCCCAATAAAGTGACATCATGTTTTTGAGTGAATCTAACACTCTATGCAAATAAGACATTACCAAGTGGATATAAAAGGTCTGATTTATTGTATAATTAAGACCATTATTATATCAACTTGTATTGGTTCTATTTGCAAAGAATATCAAATTTCAAGTAGGGCTAGAGGGTTCAAAAGAAATTTCTGTTATAACGAAGTTACTTCATCCTTGTCTCTTGAACTACATACCAATTTGCCGCGATAACTGTGTTTTGTACAAAGCTACCGGAAGCCCACCAAAACAGACACACAGAGTACATCCCCTTGGGCTGATCCGGTACGGTACTATTCCTTCATAAGAACATAAACATAAAATTACACCTAAAGTTAAGGAATATAAATATTTATTTACAACCATATCCAAAAGCCAGGATTGACTCCATATGAACAGGCTATCCGCTTCCATATATGTGTAGAACGCGTCTAAGGAATTGTCACTGATCAGCGACCGGCAACTTTAAACTGCAAAAACAGTTTGCATTATTATGAATTTTATGCGAATGAAATGTTAACATTGAAACTGAGGAAAAACATTCATGCAAGGGACTCCATTAATTAATGCAATTCTAATTCTAATTACAATTGATGCTGCACCAGACATGTTTGGCAAAGAGATCAGATAACACTATTCAGCACTTAAATATCAGAAATATAAGCTAGAATCATGTTCATTTTAGGAATACTGCCTATCAAACATGAGCAAGTCATCAATCTCTCACTTAGATTGGAGAGTTACCTTGACCCATTCCACTGTGAATCTTCAGTCAGCATCTTCGAATCTTCGAAAGTATCTAGTTTTCGTGAATAATACAGAAGAAGAAATAAAAGGAACTAGAAACAGAAAAGACAAGGCTCCCTATCGTCATGCAAAATCAACGCGAACATAATAAATTTTGTGGCACCGATGCTGGATCAAGCTCCCAACAACCTTCAAGACTACAGTCATGACTGTTTGTCAAGGAAAAAGCAGGTATTTGATGTGAAAATCTAAGCAGCATCTGACTCCGCGGAACTTCTACTGTTAAAACTGCACGTTCTCCCTTACAAGTCCTGAATACTGAATTGTAACCAGGCACTGGCTCAAGAAGTACACCTAATACCCATTCATCGCTCACTTCCACAACTTCCACAACCTCATATTCGCAATTCCCCAATTCTGAACATTTGATTTCCAGATTCCAGTTTTTATACAAAGCCCAGATCTCACCTTTTCGAGGAAGTATGAGATACACGCCTTTCTTATTCGCAGGTTCTGTCGTCAACTTATGAGAAAAAGCACCAGTCCCTACCATCTTGTGATTTTTTTTCCCTTTAATCATGAATTCTCCACAACATACTGGCATGGTTTTATCAGCCCATCTTATCACATTCCTTGACAGTGGGCAGTGACGAAGCCATGCGACATGAAATGTTAACTCAGGGATAGTATCAATCTTCTTAATCAGGCCATAGTACTTAGGTAAAGCTTCCTCGTCACTGTAAATTGCCCATATCTGATTGACTTGAAACTTATCCATGGATTTCCCGTCATCAAAGTTGTGAAACTCAGCCTCAGGAATTACCCATTCTGGTTCAGAAACTGCTGCAGCATCGGAACTAGAATCTATTCGGACTTCCTCATCTTTTTGCTCTACTGCAGAATTCACGAATGTTGACTCTTCGGACTTGCCGCTGGTTTTCCTCAAGCCAGCTGGTTTCTCCTTAGGGAAAACAATTTTCTCTAAATCATCCTCTGTTCCCACGTCTGCTGGAAACATAAAAGAAGAGGATGTAGAATATGTCTTTCCATCCTTGGTAGGATCAGAGTTCAGAATTCCACTAAAGTTGGCGGGCAAAGAAGCCGGATCAAGTTCAAAGGATCCTTTGGGAACGTTTACTCCTTCGTTCCCCGTCATTTGAAAGGAAGGAACCCTATGAGAAAATCTGAATAGGTCCTTCGCCTGAATCAATACTATTCCTTCTTTGTTGATTCGACCAAAAAGATAACGAAATCCTTTCACCTTCCCCAATGATGCAACAGATACACCAGTAGCATCATCATAGTGTGACAAGACCTCAACAAACTCAAACTCATAATTACTTTTATGGTTCCCTGGGTTGGAATACCAATTGATATTCCAGTTCTTGAATAAGGCCCAAATTTCTCCCTTTCTTGGATATATCTTGTAAAGGCTTTTTTTGCCCCCATTTTGCCAGTGAACCAAATGCGAGAACATTAGAAGATTTGTAGTGGTTTCAGAGTTCAAGAGCCCAAATTTCCCACAAGAAGCTGGCAAGCCCTCAGCTATCCATCTCTTTTCATCCTGATTTTCTGGGACCGGCTCTAACCACATTATCTGCAGCTTAAAACCTGGAGAGAGAACCTCTTTGATCAAAGCATAAAATCTAGGCATGCCATCCAATTCATCATAAACAGCCCAAATTTGTCCATTTGCAAAAGATTCTTCCATTTTATCTTTGTCAAAATCGCTGAATTCCGGGTCATCATAAATATAAGTTTCTGGTTCTGTTGTGGACTTTTGGAAACTTCTCTCATCATTCACAGAAGCATCCATAGCTTCATTTTCTTTGGCATCTTCTTTCTGCCTATTTTTCAAGATTTCTTCCCTCAAACTTTCTTCTAGTTTTACCTTTTCTTCACCTTCTTCTTCATCATCACTTGCTTTTTCACTATAAAATACACGTTTATGCCGAGTTGACCTGCGAGGGTACTGATTACCACCAACTCGAAAACTATTCCCAGCCAGATTATCATCATCATCTTCTTCTTCTTCTTCATCTTCAACGGTATCACAACTCAAACTGGACTCCGATGCTGTCTTCCTTCTCTTTCCGCTTTTTTTGGAAACCTCTGTAGGGCCTCGTTTGTTGATATTGGAATCAACGTATGCAGAACTATTGCTTGGCGTAGACCGCATACCAACTCCAGAATTGCATCCAGTTTTTGACTGTGCTCCGCGTGCTTCTTTTTCATTGAAGACATTTCTCTGAGATGCTGTGAAGCTCCCAGATGCATTGCTAAACGGGCACTGGCTTGCAGCCTCTTTCTTTTGGGGAAAAGCAGCCTGATGCTTATTGGCTCCTGGTGGTATGACTGGAGGAATTCCATTTTCGTTGAAGGACTTCCTACAGGTTGGACAAGTCAAGATCTTGTTAATTGTATGCTTATAATAATGGATCCAACAAGAACAGAATGGGCAAACAATCCGGGTCGCTTCATTCCTGTATAATCCTTCTTGAGTCGCCTGTTTAGGTTGCCGGCGCTGCTGATTCATGAACTGTGAAGAAACATTGTCCATAAAGTTGTTTTGAAGCCAAGGTGGTTTCCCAATATTTGGGGCTTGAGGTCTTCTAAAAGCTTTGCATTTATAGTCGAACTGTATCCGCTTTTCACGGTCTATAAGAACTGCTTGAGCATCACCAATCAACTTAAAAGCATCTGCAGCACCAGCAAATCTATTTTTATCCGGATGAAGCAAGAGGGCTAATTTGCGAAACTGTTTCCGGATAGCCGCATCATCAGCAGTCTGCTCGATTTTAAGGATACCATACCAGTCTTTTTCATTCCCATAAACTATATTCTCAGCAGAACAATGGACCTCGCAAACCAAAATCATCTGAGAGATGTTTTCAAGATCAGGATAGAGCTGTTGGGCCTTTATAGCAATCTTCCGAGCACCAATGAAGTCCTTACTTTCCATCTTCTTCTGGGCAATATCTTTCGCCCTAATGGCCTCTTCTTTATTACACTCCATTGCAGATCCAGAACTTGGAGAAGATACTCAAAGGTATCAACTTGACAAAGAAGAGTCCCTATAATCCACAAAATGTAAAATATGATTTTCTGGTTTATTACCTATAATTAATGACATGCAAATATAACGCAGAAAATTTTTACCATCTAGGCTAAGGAAATGTACACTCTGCATGTGCATAAAAATATCAGAAACAGTTCATCAAGACACGTCCCAAGTCAAGTACACTAATAGACTTGATGGGAAACATGCACCAGTGGTAGAAAACCAACACCGCTAGGTGCCCAAATCTACCATCAAGGCTAGTAACTATAAATTTGGTCATTAAATTAGTGTCTTTCATTTTAAACATAAACAAGCCACATAGCTTGAGCCTCATATCATTGTCATAACCCAGTCTCCAATATGACAGATAAATAAATCTCAATACTATTTCACGAATGCCACATTTATATAACGGACCCCAAAATTGTGTAATGAGCCCATGCATCTATAATAACTATTTAAGTACTCAAATGTGGTGGCTCCATCTATTTAAGTAGCATGCTTGACTTCAATAAGTTGCCCAATTTCCATTGCATACCTGGTAAGAACATTGTTTTAGAAAAACATGTAAGCTAAACAAGCTCAATAGCGGAATTTTTATAAATAAATATATTTTTGGAAATTCAAAATATATCTTTTGAAAACTCTCATACAAAAATGAACAATTTAGGCTTTGTTTGGTTTCCTTTATTTTGTCAATTTATAAATTCACCTACTATAATTTGACTATTGATTTGACAACTACTCAACAATCACCACACATTTCAAATTTCAATTAAATCTCCACCACACATTTCCACTCATTATAAATTCCCTTTATAAATTGATTTTATAAATCTAACCAAACGGGCTTTTAAATATGGATTTTCATAATTTTAAATATAAATTCAACATGAATACAATCATAAACTTGAATCATCTCCAACAAAAATATTCATATAATCATCGTAAAATCGTTATAAAGCTAGAAAACATCATGGAAATCGTTTCATCTCAAGAATCATCTTAAAATCCACCCAAAAGAGTATCCATAATCTCATATCATCACTATCCATCATATCAAGTCATACGCGCGTAGGTACCATATGACCCTTCGCCCAAGGTGGCATGATAACTAGCTTGAGCCATAGCTAGCAATAGGCCTTTCACCTAGGCGGCAAATCACATCAAAACCTTCAGCGATAGGCACGTTCGCTTGTAGGCGGCATAAATATCAACATAGGATACTGATTTTGTGATTTTAACACATATCATAAATCACGTTTCACATCAAGTAATTCTTTAAAAAACATGTTTCATCATTTGAAATCAAAATTCACGCGGACTTTCTAAGAAATACACACTTTCATGAAACTTTTGGAAACACATAACTGTAACTTTACAATTTCATGTAAAGTAAAACATAATCAATTTCATTTTTAGAAGTAGAGAAAAATTCCACTCACCGGCTATGGTTGATATTTAATTTGGCTAATGTGTTTTCCAATCCCCTCAGTACGCCTTGTAATAGTCCATGAGATTCTAATTAATATGTCATCTTTTCCTACTTCTAAGAGCCACTGTCCAATTTATTTTTTATTTTTTCTTTAATTTATAGATCCTTTTCTCTTATTCCATTCCTAATGTAGCTAACAGCTCTTAGTCTACCACTTCAATTTCATATATCAATATATAATTCAATTCAAATTTCAAATCTTCTTTTTCTTCAAATTTTCTTAGCTACTCTTCATTTTTCAATTTAATAGATGGCTGTCCCTTTTGGTAGTTAGTCCAAATTTCATTTAATTTTACAAATTACTCGGTATCACATCTTAAAACTTCACCTCTTAAATTATAGTTTTACATACTTTATACAGTACCATACTAATATTCAAATGATTCTAATTTCATGTCTAGAACACTAGAGATCCCATCTCTTCTTCCACCCTAAGTGACCGACTTTGGATTTTGTTTCTTTCTTTTTCTTTTTTTCTTTTTTTTTTTTTTAATTTTTTACTCTTGTTTGATTTCATCCTTAACTTTCCATCCTTTCATCCTTAACTTTCCATCCCTAATTAAGTCAGTCCATAATTTGAAGTTAATAAGTGAAATAAAGTTTGAGACGTCAAAGCTTATCCTCTTTTGTAGCCTTCTTTAGCTGCCTTGAGACATTATTGTACCTAATGTCTACTTTACTCATACTGCAAGTGTCGGATACGGGTACACGTTATTTTCAAAATTTTTAAGATTCGAGGACACAATTAGAATTTAGAAATGATCCAAATTTTGGACACTGGTACGCGGACACGGCTAATGAATAAAAATTATTTTAAACATTAATATTTTTTCTTTTGAAAATATTATTCTTATTGATCCAAAAGTGTGGTCTTCAAACACATTGTGATTTACTGCTTAAGAAGTTGTGATCTTCTATGTTGTCAAATGAGCTTTTATTACTTCTGATGAATGTGACCTAATGTTTCAATTTGGCCCACTTAGTTCAGATCTCAAACAATCCATACTTTTTCTTCATGTCGTAGTCCGCAATCACCGGTTCTTCTTCTATCAGGTAGGTCTACAGTCTAGTTCTTCCCCATGGCATAGCTGCTGCATCTTCTTCTAGACATATTAGGGTTAAAAGTTTCTATCTTATTCTTCATGTTTGCCACTCCTTCGACCAGAGGCATAGCCCAGGGGGGCCTTACTGTCTTTGGACCCCCTTCCCGGGGCCCAAAATAATTTTCTTTTTTAATAGTAATTTAAAAAAAAAAAGAAGAAAAATTATATGTATGGTTTATTAGTCATGCAATTCAGGCCCAATCCTATAATGTCGGTTGGCTACGCCACTTCCTTTGACGCAGCCAATCTTTTGCAGCAAGCATCTTCTTTTTCATCCAATCTTGGCTTATGTGTCCGACTTAAAAATGAAGGACTCGATCCCATATTCGTGTAACAATGTCATGTCTTGTTGACGTAGGTACATGGCCATATATGAAGAGTTCGAGCTTCAAAGCCTAATGTAGTTTTTTGCAACTTAATGTAGTTCGAGTTTCACAGCCTAATGTAGTCACTTGAGATAGGAAAATAACTATAAAAGAGATCAATTCTACAGAAGAAGAAAGTTGAACCCAAATGTGACATGGGGAGGCTTCATATTGCAGGAACACGTCAAAGCTGAAACACCTAGTTTGGAATTGACGTCAAAGCCCTACTTTTGCATCTCAAAGAATCAAAAGTAGTTTTAGGTATTTGATAAACTTTATTTACAAAAAAAAAAAAAAAAAAGAACTGCTATAGAAGAATTTGGTTCTTCCGTAGAAATTGAAAAGCAATAAAATAGTAAGTTTCATATTTATGATTTAGTGGCTGTTTGATTCTCATTATTAACATTGATTTATAATGAGATGAAATGAGTGGTAGTTTGGAATTGACG